>OLKM01003214.1:0-41070 GCA_900291075.1 Melanogrammus aeglefinus | reverse complement strand
ACTATGTTTACCTTGTTGGGAAAACACATAATATGTCTCTTTAAATATTCCTTTATCATCAGTGTACAGAAAAGGTTTCAATATTGATTTATTGCGAAATGTGTAGGAAGAATGTACTGGCAGGAAGCAGTGCTACTACATAGCAGATCTGTTCAGAAATAAGAATAGACACTTGCATTATCCTCTATCTAACATGAAAAGAAAAAGTGGCTCTAATCTATGCAAAAGGGGCACACTTATTTCAGACCTAATAATTGAAGAACTTGACCTTTGACTACGAGAAAGACTTGGTGTGTTATGTTCCTTTGCTTTTAGTTTAATATTTGCAAATTCCTGAGTGAAAATGTAACACCAGATGCTTTGAAAAATCAGAATAAAACATTTTGATAATTTGGTGAAATGCATGTAGAGATGCCAAATAAAGCTGGAATTACCTCATAATATATCATGGATAAATATTTAATTGGGTCTCTAGCCATTTAGGATGCATTTCCAAAACATCTTCCTATAATACCATGCATTGCCTGAATGAGGTCATATATCTTGCCTATGGAATGTTTTTGAAAATTATTTTGTGCCAAAAGTGGAGTCCAAGCAAGCCCTTTTTATATGGAAGGGGAAGATTTATTGCAGAATGTAACATTAATGGGTATGACAAGTAACTGGTATCATAGCATTTTCATTGTTTGATTAAGGTAATGTTTTGTCAAGTTTGCTGATATTCAATATTGTCAACAATAAACTTAGTTTAATATAAAAACTGCATGTTACTGTATGTGTAACTGGAGAAGGAGACATGCTTCAAAAAAAAAAACATCACCTCAACACTAGTCATTGTTTTGTATAGTGAATACAGGTTTACTGCCCGTCAGGAAGAGAACGAGACCCATTTTCAAGAGTTAGACTAAAAAAACAGTATTTTGTCCATCAATCGGAACTTTGATGCTAAACCGGAGATAGCAAAGGGGTGGACACAATTGCTCTCGACTATCTGTACCCATGGTAATGGTAACCGGCCTCCATTCAAGCACCTCCATTGGTGACGACGGAGAAGATTAGACACAGCGTTGATCTCCAACACGAGCAGTTATTTTTTCTTATTTACCCAACAGTGACCCACCTGTTCAACCAGAAACAGTAGGGGCGCAACCGCCGTCAGATTCACCTTGTGGAAACCAATTATTCCGCGTTGAACATCAGAACCACCGACGCATTTATAATATAAACGTTACAAATCTCAATAAAAAACCACAGAAATAAAACATACAAAGAAAAACCTCTAATGGGAAATGTAACATACAGTGACCAACCTTGTGTCAACAGAAACTAGTAGGGGCGCAACCGCCCGTCAGATTTCACTTTGGAAACCGTGAATACAACGTGGTTGGATGAGTTATATCAACGGGCATCCCACACATCAAGCTTGACACGCACCCCCCAACCCTCGCAATGTACATTGTATTCCATCGTGATAAAACACATTTCATGGACCAGTATGTGCAATATATACAATAAACAGAATATTTCAACATTGACACCAGGAGCCATTGAGGAATGCGACTCACCAATTATCCGGGTGACATCAGACAACCGGACGTTGCGTCAACGGGAGTTACAGACACAGCAGCGAACTTCCAAGACTTTTCAAAATAAAAAACACAAACACCACAACGGGGTATATACAGTAAAAAAACTAAACCAATTAAATGAATTGGGCGGAATCTATAACACAAACATACAACACTTCTTGTTACATTCACCCCTCCTAGATTTCGCCAAAACTCACATCACACCAAGCAGACCTTCACGGAACAACCCGCCCCACCCGCCAAGGACATGTACGCGGAACCACTGATCCCACCTCAAGCCCGAAGGCCGCCTACACCAGTAGACAACCAGGGAAGACCCATAGCCAGTCACTACCCCTGCTGAAATAATGTGCTGCCTGTTACACCACACAAAATGTACCACCCTGCCTAGGTGCTGTATCCCATGCCCAGCCCACTGCCCCCCCCACTGAGTGGAATCACAACCAACATCAAAAAGGAGAGGAAAAAGAGAAAGAAAAAAATAAATAAAAAAATCCTATTGTAATCACGCAACCATAACCTTCCCCATTGATGCTATCAGTCGGTTGAAAACTGTTTTCTAACCCTTCCCCCTACGGGAACAGCACATCCTGCAACGTTGTGGAAATATCCACAACGTCACCCCCAAATGAAGGCATAGCACGGGGACACAAAAACGGGGGCATGAACATTTAAACCACTTGCTCTGCCTGTTTGCGACTCTACACCTTCATCACGTACTCATTCGACGTGTCAAGCGACCACCAAACCACCCCACCAGCGCCTCAGGCATGATGGATGACTCCGAAGTCAGTTTTCCACAGAGGAGGTCCTGAACTGGACTCTCTTGCTCACTGTCAAATTCCACATCATTAAACTAGAGAATAACTGTGTCCCTGATCTAATGGTCCGGACTCTTGATACGTCCCCACCCAGATCGACAAGTTGTGTCCCCTGCTCCACATCTTCCCCCACAGGCGAGGAATATTCCAAAATCAAATTGCAATGCACTACTCTGACAGACGCCCTTCGTCCATTTTTCCACCCGGTACGTGTGAGTATGCAAAATTCCTGTCCCTGACCGTGTACAACCCCTGGGGCTCCACTTATCAGCCAATTTTCCTCTTTTCCCAACACTCCCTTCATTGCAATAACACCTAGCGCACCACGTCAATACAAGTTCCCTTTGATTTTCCTATTGTAGCCCCTGGCCTGTCTGTCCTATGTTCTTTCACTGCATGTTTCGTTGTTGCAATACAGCCGATCATGAAGAATGGTGAAACTAGAGTACGCACATAGTCTTGTAAGTCTACAAAACTACCTGGGTCATAGCAGTACTCGTTTGACATGACATCCCACAGGGAAGCCTTGGGACTCGGCCCAAACATAAGCTGGAATGGGGCATTACCCTGTCTTTCGTGACACCGTGCGTTATACAGCAAACGTAAGCTTTGTATCGCCTGCCGGCCACTTATCCTTCTCCCTCAAGGAACGAGACCGCAAGCAGTGAGCCCAACGTGCGGTTGAAGCGTTCCGTCCCCCCGTACCCATGGGATGGTAAGCAGTAGTACGAGACTTTGTGACCCCTGCAAGCCTAAGTAGCTCTGCGATAAGTTCGCTTTCAAAATAGCCCCTTGGTCAGTATGATACGCTCAGGAAAACACCATTTAACACACAGAAGACAGGTCCCACAGTTTTCTTAGCCACTTTGCTTGCTGTCTGATCATGGCACCTAGGAATGCGCTGCGCCAACTTAGTAAAATGATCCTTGACTACCAGAACATCTACTGATCGCTGTTTGTTGTCCTCCGCACTCCCAGAAATCTAAAAGACTGCCTCCAAGGGGCAGAAGTCCTGATACTTTCAAGGGGGCCCGAGCCGAAGCCTCAGGTCTTAGCTAGAACACCTTGGGCAAACACTTAACGTATTCATTAGAACATCCTGCTCCATTTTGGGCCAAAAGAAAACGTTGCCTGGCCAGGTGTAATGTTCTAGCCTGTCCACTGATGCCCTGCTGTGTTTGTGCAAAGACCATGGCAACGCCTTTTCTTTCAAACTCTCAGGGTAGAAACAAACTGTTGCCTTCTTTGCTTGGTGAAACTGGTCCTTAGATGGACCCGAGTACAGAAAACCCCCCCCCCATCGTGCACTTTGAGCCTTCCCACTGCTCATCAGCGCTAGACGTCCCTAGACACTAAACCTGGCTCTCTCTCGCCGCCAATGGTCTCTGCGGATGACAAAACGGCACAATTCCAAGCAGATCTTATGTCATGCTTTTCTTTGCAACGCCTGTAGCTCATCAAGTGTGAAGTACTGGCAAGTGAGTCCATGTCCTGGCAGTTACTAGTCTTGATGTACCTCTATTCTGTGCCAAACTCCAACTGCCCCTTGACCCACAGCCACATCCATTGATTCAGACAACTCCTGAAGACCGCCCTTAACGGCCGCCGCTGTCCCAAACTACCAGTACCCATGCCGGCTAGACCTTCACTACACTCTGGTTCCCCGCCTACTGGCACAAGGCTGCAACCGGAAAGTATCGGATTCCGATCATAATGACATTCTCTACTCTTGTCAGTAAATGGTGATTACTGTGCTCTGTGAATGAGGCCGTAGACTCACTGGCCTAGCAAAAGGGTCCCTACTGAGCGTGTCGCGACAACATTTGTCGTGGCCCGCAATGTGTTTCAAGTCGATGTGATCGGTGCCTATTTTGGAACACAACCCACCGTTGCGGTCCAGTTTGGGTTTGGTCAAAAGTCAATGATATAGGTGAGGGAGGGTTGTTGTCCGTCCATACCTGTAAAAAATGGGGTTTCCCCTAACCAGTGACTAAACCTTGTCACACACGCTCACTTAGAGTGCCAAGAATTTCGAAGCCGATGGGCGGTAATTCTTTTGCGAAATACTACTGAGGGTTTTACTTGCGAACGCACTGGGGCGGTTGCTTTCTCCTCGCCCTCACTGGCACCTGTGACAATACGGCTCCTAGGCCATCTAATGACGCGCAATCGACAAAATAAAGGAGGTCGAGGTGAATTTGGGTGCGACAGAACAACACAGTTTAGTCAAACTGTCCTATACAGAATATCCCTGCCCTGTCACACTCATCAGTCAATCAGCTGGGACAGCCGGCGATAGGACCCCCACTTCAAGCTCCTTTTTTCGTACCTCCCCGCTCTTTGTCCACCGTAAGTGCGGAAAAGTGGTTTGGCTACGCCGAAGCAATTTGGGAATAAAATGTTGGTAGTAGTAATACCATGCCTAGAAATGACTTTATTCTCTCACGAAGGTGTGCAACCATCATTCTCCATCAAATTGCCTTGTTCATTTTATGAATGGCCTCCACCTTTCTGCATGGGTCTACGGACACTCCATTTCCATCTACAATATGTCCTAGGAACTTGATGAGAAGATCGCAGTAAATAGCATTTTTTTGGGTCAACTTCAAATTGGTACTGCTTAGTCGTTTGAAAAACACTTCCAGTCTGTCGTCTAAATGCTTCCTTCTCTGTCGGGGCAAACACAAGCAAGGTCGTCGAGGTTAACACCAACAAGAACTGCTGAAGTCAAATCCCCAAAGATGCTACGCATCATGCGCATAAATGATGCAGGGCTGTTGCAAAGCCCCATGGGCATTCCTGTTGTACTCATAGAGCACCCATTGGAGTCGATAATGCTGTGTACTTTTGTCACCCTCACTCAACAGGAATATTGTGATAAAACCCGGAGGTATCAGTCCATTGTGTAAAGTAGGCATTGCCGACCAAGCGCAGCACTAAACAGTCTGCCTGAGCTTGCGGAGCGGAATGTGCATCCCTTAAGGGTGCGAGCGTTTTGAGCCACCTAAAATCTGTGCACAACCTCAAACTTCCATCTTTTTTCCAAACCAATAACTAGCGGAGACGCCATACTCACCTAGTAGACTTTTGAGATCTTCTCCTGCTCCTCCATCTCCAGAGAGTACCTGCCGCAGCTTTTGGTACTGGGCGGTGGCAACCCGACGATAACGCGAGCAATACGGCAACGGTCTGTCATCTGTCAGCCGTATCCGGTGGGGTTTAAAATCCTTGAGCCTGGCCACAAATCCAACAGTGTGTTTTGAAGAAAGAACATATCAATTTAGTATTGTTCAAAGCAGTTTAACTAACTTCTCCCTGCCTTCTGGACTTGCCGTCACATCCGTCGTATATCAACACCAGTGATTCGCCTGCTGCAGACGCTCCTTGAGTTTCCCCAACCTGGCTGCTCAACGACTCCACCCTCGGGAACTCCCTCTTTCAACTTGCCTGAGCCCTTGATGGACAACATCAAAATCTTCCACTGCTAAAGCAGGGGGACAACATCTGCTAATTTGCCAGTTCCTTCTCAGCACTATGGGTTTGTCAGCTAAGAATTGGTAACCTTCATAGCCACCCTTCCATCCCCCCAACCTGGACGCGAGAACGCGGGCAACCAGAATGTTACGAGGCATAGACTTGGACGTGGTCGGCTCCACAATGACTGCGCTACCTGGCGACATCGGAACATTTTTGGGTAACCCTCCACCCAAACAAATTGCTCAGTCCTAGCCAATATAACGTGACTGCCTGTCCCAACTTTAAGGTCCCTATTTTCTTCTTGGAGCATTCCACCTCTCCACGACAAGAGCTAGGTCCAGTAGGTCCGAGAACTGTTCACACCTGCTTGGGTACACCGCCTTGGGACAACCATGCGCCAGTAGTGTCATCGGGTCGACCTTCAGCTGGTGGGTTAAGGGTACCGGATAACGTTCGATCCGATTATCAACTCGTCACGCTGGCCTGGAACTACAAGAATGGGCACTATGCATTTTACACCATAAAGCTCCATCTCTACCTCATACATGCGCTTCGCCATAGTCTTTACTCCCCCACAGCCTACCAGCACTACCTCCTCTTTCATTGCAATCTCCGCGGGCAGCAACTTGTTGACCAACATCTGCTGTTCCACTTGCTCACTGAGAGTACACGTCATGGAACCTGAGTCTAGCATACCCGTGACCTGATATTGGTTGATCCTGACTGGGGTATAAAACAGCTCATCATAAGGCCCAATCCTCTGTGTGTTTCTGTGGCAATAATGTGTGCACCCCGCCGGAGCGCCCCGGCACATGCCTCCAGGTAGTGCTGTCTTATATCGTTGATGGGGTTCTCGCTGACACCACCCGCACCTGTACCCCCAAGGCACGGGCCTACTAGTTTAACTCAGCCGAGTCATGTTGAGGCAAGGTATTCTGACTGCGGCGGAGGGGACGGTTTTGGGCAGTTTCGAATCAGGTGGTTTGGCTGAAAACACGACAAGCACAAGCGTTCTTTCCTGCAGTGCTCGGTGGTGTGGTATGCTCAGCGGACTTGCAGACTTTACATAACTGAGCCTGCATCTGATATTGGGCACCAGGTCCATGTGTCTGTGTGTTTATGGGCCTGTTGGTTTCTTGCTTGTTTTGAGAGAAAGAACTTCGGTCTAAAATGTTGACCAGCATTTCCATACAGCCCTCATCACATCTCGACTTTTCCATCACCCCACTTTCCTTTTCCATGTTGCCGTTCCTGTTCTGCTGAGCATCCGCGAGCCATTGAACGCTGGTGCTTGGGTGTGAATCCCCACATGCCTATTGTGTGTGGTCCCCATCTCAATGTGATGGCGGTCGAGGTGCTCTTGTATTTCACCGGCTGTCCATTGCTGGGGCGCTTTGAATTTATACACGGCGGAGAGCGCAGGGTCTGGGCAGTATTTAACAAACATCATTGGTAACTCCTGACATGGGTCGTGAGTATGTCGGCCCGATCGCTCAAGAGCCTCCTCGGCAGCATCAGCTGCTTTGTTCAACCTCAACCAGTAAGCCATTGGAGTTTCGCCGGCAACCGGAATTGTGTTGTAAAAATCGGCCATAGGCATAGCGGATGATGAGTACCCACCGAAATGTCGCTTAAGCACATCAAAAATTAACTTTGGGTCGCTTTGTGTTTTTAACCCCCACGCTGCTGCTCCGCAGGGTTATTTTTACAACATCTCTAGCTTTACCCATCAACCCTGCACATTATTTCAGTGTGCTGCTCAGACAGGGGCACACTGCTCGTCTCTGGAGATATACCTCCATCATCTCCTGCCAATCATCAACTGTGAATTTTATCTGACGACCCATCTCCCCGGAACACACGGGTGGTTCTTTCACATCCGCCTGCCATGACCAACCGAGCACCAGTCAGGTTAACATAGGTGGGCTCACCGGCTGTTCTGGTCCGCCCCATATTGTACCTGGGCGCCACTAGCTCCTCCCACCCCCGCACCGCTCAACTGGTCTCTGATTTTCCCGGCCCTACTTGCTGCGCAATATTAGAAATCAACACACCCATGGCCGGGTCGCCTGCGTTGGGAACACATGACAATGTTGGTGGATTACTGGTTGGCAACTGGCCTTTAGCGCGCGTTGAACAAAAAGCTGGAGTCCCAAAATCATATTTAGACACGCCCCTCCGACCCTGAGGAGCTCCACCACTCTCATCGAGCTCTCTGTCCCAGCCGAGATCACTTGAGCTACCGTTACCATCCATGTCAATTGTAACACTCATTCGGATATATTCCACCAAGATCGATGATAATAATAAAATAAAATAAACAATGTGAAAAACCTGAATGTTACCACAACTGGAGATCAAACAAAAAGTATATATAGTATCCCTTTAAGAGTCCTACTTCTTATTCTGCGTTGTGTTTTTTTTTTACCTTATTGTACAACCTCCTGTGACCGAATTGGCGTCAGTCCACCACTCTTGCGATGATGATGCTGAAGAGCAGCGAGGATCCGGGTCACGGCACCACTGTAACCGGCCTCAATTCAAAGCAGCCTCCATTAGGTGACGGACGGAGAAGTAGGACACAGGGTTGATCTCCCACACGAAGCAGTTTTATTTTTCTTATTTACCCACAGTGACCCACCTGTGTCACACAGAAACAGTAGGGGCGCAACCGCCGTCAGATTCACTTGTGGAAACCAATTTTATCCGGTTGACAATCAGACCACCGGACGCATTTATAATTATAAACGTTTACAAAATCTCAATAAAAAAACCACAGAAATATAAAACATACAAAGAAACCTCTAATGGGAAATGTACATACAGTGACCCACCTGTGTCACACAGAAACAGGTAGGGGCGCAAACCGCCGTCAGATTCACTTGTGGAAACCTGAATACAACGTGGTTGGATGAGTTATATCAACGGGCATCCCACACATCAGCTGACATCACCCCCCACCCTCGCAATGTACATTGTCATCCATCGTATAAAACACATTTCAATGACAGTATGGCGGCAATATATACAATTAAACAGAATAATTTCAACATATGACACAGGAGCCATGAGGAATGCGACGACTCACCAATTATCCGGTTGACATCAGACAACCGGACGTTGCGTCAACCGGGAGTTACAGACACAGCGCGCGAACTTCCAAGACTTTTTCAAAATAAAAACACACAAACACCACAACGGGTTATACAGTAAAACTAAACCAATAAATGAATTGGGGCGGAATCTATAACACAACATACAACACTTGTTACATATGTAAATTTGTTGTGTTTCAATGTGTCATGTCAATGTGTGCAATGCATGTTTTCTGTTTTTACATGCAACGGCTGCTGGGTCGCAAGACAAATTTCAGCACTGCTGACGAATAAAGTTCATATCATATATATCATATCATTAAGTAAGAAAATCACAATGGTTATAGTAATTTAAGGAAGTATGCTCAATATTAATTTGTGGTTGGCTCTTAAAAGCCTTTTGTGGTCTTGCAATGAGTTTTGTGTTTTGTGCCATCTACTGGGCATGTTTCACCAAATCACAGATTTTTTGTTGATATTGAAGAACGAAATCCCAAGAAAATCTCACATGATCCCTGGATGGATTCTTGTGATCTTTAGCAAAGGTTATTCAATAACTGTCTACACCATACTGGGAAACACAGGCTTGAACAATTCACTAAATTATTCTGGGATCCATCGTCCAGGGAATTCATTAACTTAAATGGATGCATTTTCTGTAGGGCTATTATTCCTTTTTATATAATCTTCATATTCAGGGCAGAGTAGACCAGTACCTTATAAACGGGCCTATGCTTTATCCGTTATTGGAGGATTCTGCACCTGGTGTTCTCAAGCCCTCTGGTCCTGGCACTTTCAGCCGTGTGTTGTCTGTTCACCCTTCTGTACTTGAACGTAACCCTATCCTTGTGTGCTTAAATGATCGGTCGTGTTTGACCTGTGTGACGTTCCAGGCTCCTGCCTGAATCCGCCCGATGGCTCATGATCCAGGGAAGGATGAAGGAGGCACGTAAAGAGGTCCTGAGGGCAGCCAGGGTGAATGGAAGAACAATCTCTGAAGCCATGCTCAGCCAGGTGAGTTACCGATTGAAGGGAAGCCACACTTCTCCCTCCTCCAAAACACTTCCAAAGCTGCTTGGTAGATATCAAAAACAATAATGATGTTGATGTTCAAGGTGTAGACCTTTGGAAATTGAGGCCTGACTATTAAAAGTTCATTGATTAATAAATAGGAATAAATAAATTGTATAAATAGAAGTATAGTTAGAGATAACATTTTATTTAAAGAATTCAGTTTTAGCCACCCCTATTATTTGCCTAAAAACGCAAAGGGGCGCTACATAAAATGGAGGGCCCCGCTGGGATCTTAAGTTAAAATTTATTGTTTTATTTTTTCTGGTTAATGCTTAAACATAGGATTAAAGGGCAAGTAAGTTAATTATATTAGCATAATTAAAGGACTAGTAAGTAATACCTTAAGTTGCAAAATTAAAGGGTAAGTAAGTACAAGATTAAAATACAAGTACATCTTAATTTGCAAGATTAAAGGGACAACTAGGTGGGAAAATTAGCTCTTAAATTTAGAATTATAATCAAGTAGCTATTAAACACAATGACAATGGATGTTCAAGCTGTGCAGTCAGAGTTGGTTGCAGAGCTCAGAGAGTGGTGTGAAGGTGAGTCCCTCGCGGAAGATCACATGTTGGTGGCGCTCGTTCCCCAAAGGCACGGAAGTGAAACCAGATTGACCAAATTGCTGGAAACTGTGAAAATCCTAGGACGAGTGAGAGTACGAGGCAGGAATGCTCAACAGGAAACTGGATCGTGTCACAGCACTGTGTGAATGCAGAGAGAAGATTGACCCGGCCAATGTTCCACCCGCGAAGTGAAAACACCTCACTACAGACATCAGTTGGCCGATCATCATTGCTTCTAAGCGTTCAGCTTCTGATGGAGATACACCGAATCCACTGCAAGTCCTTGATTAATGCCTCAGCATTCATAGCTCTGCTGAATCCATCATTTTGGCTGTTGGCGGATGTTGTTGTCCAAGATAGGGAAACTGTCAGGGGAGACCAGTAGCTATTGTCGTCTACGGATGTTCTCTAGCACACTACCAACACCTGTTGGAGAAGAGGCCTTTGGAGCATTGGCTTAAACAGGCTCGTGGATTCCCTGCGGCATTCTTTTCAAATTGATAAAAGCCTAGCGGGCAGATGAAGGCTGTTTTTTCCTTATCGGTTTCTGTCATGGCAATCTGATGATAACCAGACCTCCAGGTCTAATACAGAAAACCACCAGTGCCTCACCAACGTGCCAGTCCTTACGTTTACGGACGCCAACAAGCCTTATAGCTTACACACAGATGCCAGCTTGGAAAGGGCTTGGTGCTGTGTTGTATCAGGAATACCCAGAAGGACTCAGGCCAGTTGCTAGTCGAAGAGTGAGTGTGTGAACAATCAGCTAGAATTTCTGGGCGCTTAAGTGGGCGATTGTGGATAAACTCCACGATTACCTATATGGAGGCTAAATTTACTGTTTGGAAAGGACAATAACCCACTTACCTATGTGCTAACGACAGCCAACTTAACACAACAGGACATCGCTGACTGGCTGCCTTAGCAACATCTGAGTTTTTGACCATCAAATATCGGCCCGGCAAGACCAAACATAGATGCCAACTTGCTGTCCCGAAACATGGCTGACGAGGTGGAGAAAGGAGAGTGGGGAGGAGAGATACCTCAAAGTGGAGTGAAATCCATCTGGCGGAAGGGTTTGCGCTACAGAGTCATCAGGAACACCTCTGCGATACATTGATCAACTTGGAGCGTTCCCTGAGTCCATCCATCCTGATGTATTCGCTTTCCCAACTCACCTCAACTTGCTGTCCTTGAGGCAGATGTCCAAAGCTGACTTGAAAGAAGCACAGCTGAAGGATAACGTCACCCAAAAAGTCATGGAAGGCCATGCAGCAAGACACAATAGCCGAATGACCGAGAGAGAAGACTCAGAGCTGAGTTCTATTCAAGAGAGAGAGCGAGACCGTTTTGGTGCTTAAAGATGAACTACTTGCAACAGGAAGAGTCAGAAACCCTCTGGAGGACAGGTGACAGCTTGTGCTGCCGGTTGATGATTTCCGAGAAGGCTGTTCTGCGGTCCTTACACGATGACATGGGTCATTTATGAGTGGAGCGGACAACTGATCTTTCTGCGCAGTAGATTCTATTGGCCCAAGATGCGCGCTGGACACTTGAACAATTATGTCAAGGACTGTGGGAGAATGCATCATGCTCAAAAATACCTTGCAAGAAGGCTGCACCCCTGCACCAGATTGTAAGCAGTGTGTCCCATGGACCTTGTCTGCATTGATTTCTTCTCCATGGAACCTGACTCAAAGGGAAATAATGTATTAGTCGGTGACAGACCGTTTTCACACCCGTTACGCACAGGTATTTCCTACCAGGAATCAAAAAGCACGAACAGTGTCCAAGGTCCTGGTGGAAAAGTACTTTCTGCATTATGGTCTGCCAAGCAGAATACATTCTGACCAAGGAAAGACTTCGAAAGTCGGTTGAGTTGAGAGCTCCTGATGATCTTGGGGGTTGCATTAATTCCCGTATCTCACACTCTACCATCCACAGGGGGACCCCTCAACCCGAAAGATTCAATCGCCACTTTTACTGTCGATGCTTTGCCACGTTGGGGCATGAGAAGAAACGTTCATGGAGTCAGCATGTTCCATTACGTTTGTCCATGCCTATTAATAGTAGAAAATGTGGACTCCACTGGATACTGACCATATCTATTTACTGATGTTTCGAATCGGCAGAGAAAGCTAGGCTGCCAGTAGAACCTTTGCACTTTACCTGATGGCTCCGGTGACAAACCACCATTCCCGGTATGTGGGAGAAGCTGAAGGGAGATCTGCAAAAAGCCTACGAACTCGCCAGCAAATCAGCCGATAAGTCACATCAAAGAAACAAAAGGGCATATGGCCAGAAGGTATGTTTCCAGACTGTTGACATTGGTGACAGAGTACTCCTGAGAAATCTTGGGCTGAAAGGCAAACACAAAGCTTGAGGAGCTGGAGCTCTGTGCCACGGCATAGTTCGTTGTATAAACTACCCCAACTTACCAGTCTACTGGGTGAAGCCTGAAGATGGAAGTGGAGGAGTGAGAACATTACATCGAGATCACCTCTTACCCATCAGTCAGTCTATGAGAATGCCGGAGGGCAAAGAGCATTTTAGATTAGATAGTGAGACCAAAGACACGACTACAGAGACAGCACAGACACCAAAGAAAGATAGACAGAACACCTGAAGTGGAAACAGAGGGCAGTGACACACTTTCAGACATGGAGTGTGGAGGAACGCGAAGATCCTATGGAGAATACCTGCAAAAAGCTCATACCTAGGAGGACCTGCTGGCAGATGATTCCCAAAGTGAACACACGAGGGATGCGCCCATAAACCAAGGGAAGAGGAGGAAGGAGTCGCTTACTGAAGAGGAGAGGAAGTGCAGGGAGAATTGGATGAAGTCTCTCTGAGGAAGAGGAACCTCAAAGCAATGCTCCTGAAGACATAGCAGAAGGAGTGTCAGTCAGAAGATGAAGTTGCCGGTGCCCACTCTAACTGATTCTGACCACTCTGACTATGAGGGCTGACCAGGGAGCCTATAAAACGCCTGTTAGTACTCCCAAAACTCGGCCTATGTGTCTACGACAAAGACGAGCAGAGGATCTTAAGCCAAGAACTAGTTCTAAGAGATAGGTTGAAGCCTCTAATTCGTCTGATTTATGATGAACCAGGAAAGGCTAGGGATCAGCCAATTACTATTGTCATAGGGGCATAATTATTAAACTTGGTCTTATTGTCATTACTTGAGGAACATTTCCCTTAACCCTGTATGTCATAGGCTGTCTCATGAGGACATGTAGACAGTTAGAAGGGGGAGGATGTAGCCCTTTGGAAATTGAGGCCTAACTATTAAAAGTTCATTGATTAATAAATAGGAATTAATAAATAGTATAAATAGAAGTATAAGTAGAATAAGTTCATTCATAGAATAAATAGGAATTAATAAATAGTATTAATAGGAGTATAGTTAGAGATAACATTTTATTTAAAGAATTCAGGTTAGCCATCCCTATTATTTGCATAAAACAGCAAAGGGGCGCTACAAAGGTATGAAGTATTATTTAAGACATAGGACACCTTGAACTATCACTACTCTCAGGTAAACCACCTCAAACTCCATGAGGCACGTCTTCTTATAACTTATAACTAGAAGGAAACATATTGTGTAATGTGGTCATGACATTGGGAGTTTGAGGCATCTGATTTGAATTCAGTCCCTAAAGTTGCCTTGATGTCATGAATTCCTTTTTATAACCATATTTGGATATATATGGGCAAGGGCCAATAGGAATTTAAAGGCATGACCCAAGCGTGGGATTGGTTGACCAACATTTCATGAAAAGCTTAGTGGGCGAAGAAATGCAGAAGAGTCCAAGATGATAGATGTTTCCAGGCGATTTGTTTTATGGTACCAGGCAGAGTGGGGTAGGTCTGAACTCCACGTGTATTCGTATCAGGGGCATCCTGGCCCCTCTCATCTCACTTCTAGAGGTGTACATACCACTCTGCCATCCCTGTTACGCAGGACGGGCCTGGTCTATTTCTGGTCTTCACAGAGGTCTGTCACCTGTTTGGTGAGCAACATGTTGAACTGAATGGTGAGTAAGCCCAACAGAAGACAGGAAGTGTGATTCAGCACAGAAGTGAACTTACCCAAGACCGTTGGTGAGCGGGGGAAAGTCTTAATTTGAAAGTGTGTTTGATTGGACAATGTGTTAGCCCTCAACCCTTGTGTGCGTGTGTGTCCACTGATAAATTATCTTGGCAAAAGCCAAAAAACTTAGAAACAATAAAGTATTTTCCCAGTTTTAACCCCAAACACGAGAAAATGTGATATATGTTGTGAATTGAAGACCAGAGGAGTCTGGACTCAATGGAGAGGGAGCAGAATTTAAATCTTCTGAATAAAGGTTTTAGATCTTTACGGTCAGAAGAACGAGGCATGTTCCGAATGATTTCGTTGCCTGTAGCTTTAGATGATGCTAAAGTTCGGTTAGTATGTGTGTTATAAAGTGATAGTATTCTAGTGGCATTAATTAATAGTAATTTTGGAAACTTACCTCTATTCCATATCTCCTACCCAAATAAACAACATGTATAGCCATCACCTAAGGTGATAGTTTTAACGTTGACATGGTTTGAAATAAGTAAATCAGTAAATGTAAAATCTATCAAATCGTACTCTAAAGGTGTATTTTACCTTCCGGCAACGGAACCAAGCAGTATTTCAAAGACGGTGTTTATAAGCAGACCTTGAGATATCAATATACTTTTGGACAAGATATTTGCTGGGTGTGTCATGGATACTTTGGTGTGATATGTTATTTATGACTTTAAATCCTGTTGTCAATCACAAACAGCGAAAGAAACAGAATTATACAAATTAGTCGGGTGTTTCTACAATGTTTCAATGGTCTCACATGAGGAACAGACAGATTTCAGATTCCTTTGAAACTTTTATCATTTAGATTAAAGGTCAGAGCGGGTCGGACCTCCCCCAGCTCTGCGTGGAGTTATTTCAATGTGTTCCAACACAGATCAGGTGAAACAGTCATCGCAGAGAGACGACACATGCGTGTTGAATCCAGTCCAGTTGAATCCAGATCGTTTCATCTCTTGTCCACGAAGTTTGATATGAGATGTGCTCCACACTACATCATGGTCTAGTACAGTCTGTAGTGCGCATCTCCTCTCATTCAGACAGTAGCAGCTTTCATCAGGGAGTGCTCTCCAAACAGCTGCTTGAAGTGGACCACGTGTTCCTCACAGTGTTCTCCTAGGACGGACACACACACACACACACACACACACACACACACACACACACACACACACACACACACACACACACACACACACACACACACACACACACACACACACACACACACACACACACACACACACACACACACACACACGTTAGACCACTACACTACATTCAGGAGAGATACGAGTGTGCACTTATGCCGGCCTGTATGTGGTATTGGTGTGTATGTGTAGGTCAGAGTGTATGTGTTATTAGTGTGTGTGTGTATGTGTGTGTATGTCAGTGTGTTATTTGGTGTGTGTAGGTCAGTGTGTATGAAGGTGTAGGCGTCTCACCAGGGTTGAAGGCGGGGTTCCCTCTGAGCCGCTGGTTCCTCTGCTGGAAGGACCTGAAGACGGTGTAGAACAGCATGCGGTCACTGGTCTGCTGCGCCGCGTCCAGGAACTTCCTGGCCGACACGTTGTCATGACTACCTGTGGAGGTGGTCCGTTTGGATCCAAACGAGATGCCGGGAAAACACCCACGTGAACAAAACACACACACACACACACACACACACACACACACACACACACACACACACACACACACACACACACACACACACACACACACACACACACACTCACACTCACACTCACACTCACACTCACACTCACACTCTGAAGACGGTGTAGAACATCTTTATCTATATATCTATATAAAGTACGTTCTTTAATAAGAACGGGGGTTTATTCCACTTATGCTGCCAACAATCATTTGATATAAATTATTTAATTTATAACGTTGTTGGATTGTTATCAACCTGATGGCTGATATTTCAATATTCTTATGGAAACGATATAGTTAGGGAAACTTCTGGTCGAATTTGATGTTGGGATTTGTAGTGCATCGTTTCGGTGTTAAAAAGGCGTCCCGTTATTGGTCAATAAGGCATGACACGTTATTGACAAACCCCAATGAAGTATTGACCAATGTGGCAATCCATCAGGTTTATCCTGAGAGGAGCTTTAGGGAGAGACTAACCCCACGCTGCGGATAAACCTCAGGGCCCCCAGCCACCTTGCTGCTTTAGACCAACAGCACCTCCACGATCTCATCGTTAGCTGTGTGGACAACCTCTACACACACACACACACACACACACACACACACACCACACACACACACACACACACACACACACACACACACACACACACACACACACACACACACACACACACACACACACACACACACACGTTAGAGGAGACTGAAATGTCTGGTAGAACAATGTTACTACTATGGCGTTGTGAGTGTACCTTCAGCATGTCCAGGGAGAGCTGGTGGGCGGGGGGGTAGGTACTCTCCAACGAAAGAAGTAAACACGCCTACGATGAAAGCAGTGGATACAACAGGTTTTAATGTTCCACCACTCAAACCCCGTCCAGGCCGGGGTTCAACTCTTTTTACTGTTGGACCCAAACGTCTTCGGGTACAGATTCTAGAGCCACTTTTGGAGAGTCCCACTGCTTTCCGACCAGTTTGGAACAAGAATCAGACTCCTTTTTGATAGAACAGAACCAGATTTACACCTTGAATTGGATTTCATACTGAATTGGAAATGGACGCAGATTGCTCAATGTAAAGCTCTTTTCACACACGCAGTGTTTCCTTTATCTTGGACCATATTTACCCTTCATTATAATAAACCCTCAGGTTATTCTGAGTTGCATTGTCAAAACAGTTCACAGTATTTCAACTAGTCCCCCGGACTGTTTGTCGAGCCAGTGATTTTAGCGATGCTGGACGGGAACGTTCTTGGAAGGAGCTCCATGTGGGAACAGTGGAAATTCCCAGGGGTCTGCAGAGTTATCCCTGTCCTCCAGGAAACTGGTTTTAGACCAGTAAAGAACCAGTTCCAGACTGCTTTTAGGACCGTTTAGAGGAAGTTTTAGATACAGTTTCAGAGCCGACCCCCACGTGCTGGACTCACCAGTGGCTTGGAGTCGCTGAGGACGTGGTACTGGAGGAACTGATGCAGCATGTAGAAGCGGTTGTGTTGAACCAGCGTCTTGATCACCAGCTCGTACAGGTAGTGCTACAGGAAACACCTCGTCTTAATGAACACGTCAAGGGGCCCGCAGGACACACTGAATGTAGGACATGATGAGGTACCTGCACGGTGATCTGGGACTGGTTCAGGGACCGGATGTACTCCATCAGCACTGCAATGATGAACTTATGACAGACGCCCTGCAACCGACGCGCAGAGAAAGGGACCTTTTTAAGGGATTAAGGCGCGTGCACCTTTCTCTCTGTGAACGAAGACAGGACGTGTGTGTGTGTGTGTGTGTGTGTGTGTGTGTGTGTGTGTGTGTGTGTGTGTGTGTGTGTGTGTGTGTGTGTGTGTGTGTGTGTGTGTGTGTGTGTGTGTGTGGTTGTGTGTTGTGTGTGTGTGTGTGCACCTTTCTCTCTGTGAACGAAGAACAGGACGTGCGTGTACATGTCCGATCTGATCGATGACCGCCTGGGTTCTGACAGGTCTCTTCTGGGCGGCGCTGTTCCGACTCGGCCCAGACTCCATGGCCTGGGACACACATCAGCGTAGCTCAATGTAACCCGGTGGAGAAGGGCTCTTCACAGACAGCGTGTCCTTAAGGGAGGCCTCACTCACCAGCGTGTACATCTGCTCCGCCTCCAGGTACTCCTTGTACACCTTGGTTGAGCTTGTCAAAGACCGTTGGCCACGACGGGGAGACTTGCCTCTTTCTCCTCCGTCCAGGACTGACACACACACACACACACACACACACACACACACACACACACAACACACACACACACCACCACACACACACACACACACACACACACACACACACACACACACACACACACACACACACACACACACCTTTATTAGCCCCTGAGAGCAAATTCCATTTTACAGGCAACCATCCATTAAGGGTAAAAAGAAAGTGCATTTAGTATACAATTTTTAAAATAAGTAAGCATCAGTCATACATCACCCTGTATACAGATGTCTATCTATCTCATAACACGCGCACACACACACACACACACACACACACACACACACACACACACACACACACACACACAACACAACGTGGTACAGAGTACTCCCTGATAGTAGAAGATAGCATAAACACAAGCAGACCGGTGACAAAGAAAGACTAAGAGAAAGACAGATGGGTGAACAGAGAGGGACGTACTCTGGGAGCAGACAGAGAGGATGACCATTTTGCAGTCCCGGCGGCGCAGCAGGAAGTCCATGAGCTTGCCTTTGTCCTGCTGCAGGTTGACTGTGGGGGGCAGCTTCACCTGCAGGTACCACAGGTAGCCTGCACACACACACACATGGAGAGAGAGGCTGCTTCACCTGCAGGTACCACAGGTAGCCTGCACACACACACACACGGAGAGAGAGAGGCTGCTTCACCTGCAGGTACCACAGGTAGCCTGCGCACACACACACACACACACACACACACACACACACACACACACACACACACACACACACACACACACACACACACACACACCTGGAGAGAGAGCCTGTGGGCACCGTCTCCGAGACTGATGTGGAACTGGGAATAGTGGTGTGTCTGTCTTATAGTTTGTGCCCATGTTTGGAGTGTGTCTCTGCGTTATAGAGGTTGTGTCTCCGTGTTATAGTGTGTGTCCCTATGTTATAAAGTTCCTGTGTTATAGTGTTAGTGTGTTAGTGTGTGTGTGTGTGTGTGTGTGTGTTGTGTGTCTCCATGGAATAGAGTTTATGTGTTGTGTGTGTGTGTGTGTGTGTGTGTGTGTGTGTGTGTGTGTGTGTGTGTGTGTGTGTGTGTGTGTGTGTGTGTGTGTGTGTGTGTGTGTGTGTGTGTGTGTGTGTGTGTGTGTGTGTGTGTGTGTGTGTGTGTGTCTCTCCATGGTATAGAGTTTATGTGTTGAGTGTGTGCTCATCACCCTCACCTTCACTGGCACTGATGATGATATCTGGTTGAAACACACTCCAGGAGGAAGAGTCTGGGACAGCCTGTGAAGGTTGTCATGACGACCCTGGGTTGGCAACATGACAACACACTGTAGTGTATAATGCGCAGTACCCCCAAAACATGCTATTCCTAGAAACCATCCAGCCATATCCTGACGCTGCATTTTTGTGGACAACCATGGATTAGGGCACACGGCGTAGGGCTGGTGAAGGATACAGAGTTGGCAAGGGACCGGAGGCTGAGAGGGAACTACCACTGGACCTGGGGAGAGAGAGAGAGAGAGGGAGAGAGAGAGAGAGAGAGAGAGAGAGAGAGAGAGAGAGAGAGAGAGAGAGAGAGAGAGAGAGAGAGAGAGAGAGAGAGAGAGAGAGAGAGAGAGAGAGAGAGAGAGAGAGAAGAGAGAGAGAGAGAGAGAGAGAGAGAGAGAGAGAGAGAGAGAGAGAGAGA
Organism: Melanogrammus aeglefinus; assembly: GCA_900291075.1. Classification (NCBI taxonomy): domain Eukaryota; kingdom Metazoa; phylum Chordata; class Actinopteri; order Gadiformes; family Gadidae; genus Melanogrammus; species Melanogrammus aeglefinus. Next base: position 20,791 of record OLKM01003214.1, on the reverse strand, counting down.
GACAGACAGACAGACAGACAGACAGACAGACAGACAGACAGACAGACAGACACAGAGATAGAAAGACAAAGATATATAATCACTATTTCACTTGGTTTCAAACTTTTTAACTAAGATAAGCCAATATAAATGTTTATTCTCCATGCCAATAAATCTTGTTTGACGTGGAAAAAAATGAAAGAAAGACGAGAAGCTCAGTTGGAATATATTTTCAAAAATACACACATTTGTCCCACGAGAGAAAGAATTGAATGAGAGAAGAAGATGTAGTCTGTCTGAGTACCCGTCAGTGGTATCCGGTAGGGGTGTATGGACCGGGCAGGGAGGACGGGTTGGTGTGTGTTGAGGGCACAGTCTGGCTCTCTCAGGTGGATATCGTAGATTAAAGAGGTCTGGAACACACAACACACCACACACACACACACACACACACACACCACACACACACACACACACACACACACACACACACACACACCACACACACACACACACACACACACACACACACACACACACACATATTAAATACAGAAAGGCTCACATCTATCTCCACCCACACCCACACCCACACCCAACTGACCTGTGTGCTCTGGTGGTGCACCACCACCAAGTTGTCCACGATATTCAGAGCAAACTTCCCCGTGGTGTTGAGCTTCAACACATGGCTCTTCTTACACGGCCCCTCTCTGGAAACACACCTCAATGTTAACACGGCCCCTCTCTACAAACAAACCTCGGTATTAACATGGCTCTTCTCTAGAAACACCTCAGTACTAACATGGCTCTTCTCTAGAAACACCTCAGTACTAACATGGCTCTTCTCTAGAAACACCTCAGTACTAACATGGCTCTTCACTAGAAACACCTCAGTACTAACATGGCTCTTCACTAGAAACACCTCAGTACTAACATGGCTCTTCTCTAGAAACACCTCAGTACTAACATGGCTCTTCACTAGAGCATGCGTGTTACCGTGGTAGATGGTATAGCACCACCTCAGCGCTGGGACTGTTGGCGGTCCTGGAGTGGTGCTTGAGGTACATCACGTAGAGCTGACCATAACTATGAGAGGGGCAGAGGGGGATTTGGAAAGCCAGTTATGTTAGGCCATGTCTTTTTGAGCAATTTACAATGACAAACATTTTTTACAGCTACTTCCATAAGCAGGGAAGACGGTGGAGAAAGTGTCTATCCCCGCACCCCTGCCCCAATGACAATCCCGGACTCACATGGTTGCCATAGCGATGTCTCTCTCCGACAGACTGAGTTTGGCGGGCTTTGGGACGACCGGCAGCTCGATCTCAAACTTGGTCATTTTGGACAATGTCCCATTCTGGGAACAAGGGAAGAACATTCTGCTTGACGATATCGGTGTACTTCTATCATATGACCGGTCAACAGAAAGTAAACAACATAACATACAAACTAAACACCACCATCAGAAAAAAACAGTAACATACTGTTCATACAACCCAACTGAGACCATTATCAAGATTAAAGCTTAAGACCAACTACACCTAGACCCCACCCACTACACCTAGACCCCACCCACTACACCAGACCCACCACTACCACACGACCCCACCCACTACACCTAGACCCACCACTACAACCTAGACCCACCATTACACCACAGACCACACCCACTAACAGACCCAACCACTACACCACAGACCCCACCCAGCTGTACCTAGACCCCACCCACTCAACACAGACCCACGCCACTATACTAGACCCACCCACTATACCTAGACCCCACCCACTACACACAGACCCCACCCACTATACCTAGACCCCACCCACTACACCTAGACCCCACCCACCCTGAAGACGAAGGGCTGCAGCACGTTGCCCTGCCCGGAGGTGGACAGCAGCAGCACGGCCGTCTCGGGGCAGTACTGGTACCAGTTCACACTGAGGCTCTGGCTCTTGATTAGCTTCACACTGCGCTTGTCTGGGAACACCTGCAGGGGGCCGGGGGGGGGGGAAGAGAGGTAGGGACAAGGGACGATAACAAGGATGTTACTGATATATATAATGCTTGTATGTGATGTGCAAGCCCTAGATACCGGCGACAGAGACCTGGCAGTACGGTATGTTGTCGACAGTATGCAACCTACAGTGAAGTGCAGTGTATGGCTTTTCAATTATGTGAATTGATACAAATCCACCAGTGGCAGCATTGTATTTTTTCTTGGACTACAAGGGCAGAAGGAAAGGATGCAAAGCCAATTAGTCAAATCAGGCCTACTCTTAATTTGTAAAACTAAATAAAATTATCTGGTCCTAGCATTTTGCCTATTTTTGCCCTCAATGACTGACGCTATTGGTAATTTGGCTATGTTTATTTTCAGCTACAATTTTTTCAAACAAAATTAAGGCACAAGACCAAAAGTGATGCCATTTAAAATGCATCACGGTCAGAGTAACAAACAATTAAAACAAAAACAAGAACTTTTTTTTTTTTGTGATCAATTTTTTATTGTATTTTATATTTCATACAAGAAACAGTTAAACATATACACAAGTAAGACAACATAACACATATAATACTCAACCATACTCCCCCCCAAGCCCACCCACCCCCAGGTCTTGCCTCCCACAAAGACAGAATCAATAATTTGAGAAACTCAGCAAATTTGTTCAATAGGCCTAATACTAACATGTGAAATAGATAAAGAAACAAAAAGAAAAGGAAAAGGATGAAAAAGCAGTGAGTAAGGCGTAGATACAGTAAGCCATGATACCTCCCAACATACTGTTAATAAAGGTGGACCATAAGTTAATATTTCTAGTTGGGCGCCATACATGCTGGCCACAGATTCTTCTAAATTTAGCCAGATCTATGACTTGTGTTCACCCCAATGTTTGGTAGGACAGGTCATGAGGAGCTTTCCATCTCTGTGCTACAAGCTTTTAGCAGCAGTAAGGCCTACCAAAAACCAGCGTTAGTGCATCAGAGAAAGATCTAGACCCGTGAAATCACTCAGCAATAAGATAGTTGGGGAGCAGTGGATGGTACGCCCAAGTACTATAGACATTCTATTGGATACCATACTCAAAAGTGTCACTACCCCAGGGCACTCCCAGACATTGTGAACAGGTACCTATAGTACCTAGAGAAGCATAGCTGGCAGTTAGGAGATGGATTTAATTTCATCAAGAATAATTTATGAGGAGTGCAGTAGAGTCTGTGTATGAAATTGTAGTGAATCATCTCATGGTTGGGATTACGCGAAGATAGGTCAAGCTTTGACCAGACTATGGACCAATTGATTGAAGAAGGTGCAATTGAGAGATCATGGCTCCAGCGACTATCCACTTGCAAAGGTTTTTCTGCATGTTTGGACATAAATGTGTATAGAGCAGAGACCAAGCCTTTGGTAGATGAACTGCCACATATTTTATGAATTGGATGAGGCACCATGCTTTCACCCCAGGGGACTCCGTATGCCCGTAAGGCGCTGCGGAGTTGTAGGTAGAAGAAAAAGGAAGGTGCGGTGGGTAAATTGTAATGGCGATTTTCAAGTCCTGAAAAGATCTGAGCGCATTATCTGACATAATGTCGGAAAGGGTATTAATCCCTTTATCCCTCCACTGAGGGAAGGACATCGGGTGACCACCCAAGCAAAGGGCGAAATTATTAAATAAAGGAAGGTGAGGATGGAATTTAAAGTGATTGCTAGAGTGTGATTCCACAGTTCTCATATGGCAAGAGATGTGAGATTAAAGAGCCAAATTTGGATTTACACATTTTGAGAGGGATGTTTGAGTAAATAACATCCTGAAGCCTATGTGGTATTACTAGATGTTCCTCTAATGAACGCCAGGCTACCTGAGCCTCTGGATCTAACCAGGTATGAAGAGAACGAAGGGTTGAGGACCAAAAATAAAACTGGAAATTTGGAAGTCCAAGGCCACCTGAGAGTTTGTGCCTCTGCAAAATAGACATTTTAATCCGTGGGCGTTTCCCTTTCCAGACATACCTGGAAACAAGTGCATGTAGTTTATCCCAGTGACCAACTGGGGGAGCTAAGGGAAGCATTGAACTACAGAAGTTGACTCGCGGTAGGATGTTCATCTTTACGATAGAAAATCTTGCTCGAAATGAATTAGGAATGGACGACCAACGCTCCAAATCGGATTCCACCTGCCTGAGAGTCGAGTTATAATTAACCGAGACTGTAGTTTGTAATGAAGGAAAAATCGATAGACCTAGGTATTTAAAATTGTCAACTACTGGAATAATGTTTGGTAAGGAAGCATGCCTCATAGTGTCGTTTAGAGGAAGGAGAGCTGACTTAGACCAGTTTATTTTGTAGGCAGAGATACTCCCGAATTTATCAAATATAGACAAAATATGTGGTGAAGATTTAATTGCATCACCAAGATAAAGCAAATATTCATACACAATAAAGAGAGATGAAATGATCTGTTCCATGGACAATAACAGGAGTATGGGTTGACTGACGCACCGTCTGGGCCAGAGGTTCCAAAGATAAAATGAATAAAAGTGGAGAAAGAACGCAGCCTTGCCTAGAGCTGCGGCCCACTGGAAACAACGAAGAACAGATATTGCCAGTCATTACCATGGCTGAAGGGGAGGCGTAGAGCGTTTTAATCATGTTGATGAAATGGATACCAAATCCCATATGCTGAAGGACAGCCCATAAATAGTGCCATTCAAGGCGATCAAAAGCTTTTTTCTGCGTCCAAGAGAAAATATACAGGCACAGGGCGTTTGGACCTCAGCTGAAGCTTCGACAATGTGCAAAAGTCTGCGAACATTATCAGAGGATAAGCGAGATTTTACGAAGCCAGTTTGGTCAGGGTGAATGAGCTTATTCATAAGGGGTTCAAGCCTTAGTGCAAGCACTTTAGCAAAAAGTTTAACGTCAGCATTCAAGAGCGATATAGGACGATAATTTGCACATTCATTTGGGTCTTTCCCTTTTTTATGGAGTAAGGTGATTGTAGCGGTGTTAACATCTCTTGAAAAGGAACCACTTGAAATGGCATGATTGATCATGCTCAGCAATAGAGGGCCAAGTTGAGACCAACACTGTAAATATAGTTCTGGAGGAATTCCGTCAAAACCCGCCGATTTGCCTTTATTAAGACTGCGTAAAGCCCTCTCCAATTCGAGTAGGGTAAATGGTTTGCCAGAGACGTAGCCTCATGGGGCAGCAATTTAGTAAGATTTAAATTCTTGAAAAATAAATCAAATTTAGAAGAGTCATGAGGAACTTCAGAACTATACAAGTTGGAATAAAAGGAGCGGAATGTCTCATTATTTGGGGTCCGTTACTAGAGCGCCAGCTAGTGTTTTAATGGCGGGTATGTGCGCAAAGTTTTCACTGGCACGAAGGCTTAAGGCAAGTGACCGGCTGGGGTGGGCCCCCTCAAAGTAATGGTGCTGGCGCGTACGATGGATAAGAAATTCAGCGTGCTGTCGGGATAGGGAATTCAGCTCCTCTTTTATTTTATTACGTTGGGTGATTGAGTCAGGAGTTACGTTGTTGTGCATAGTACCTTCTAGTTGCCCGAGATCACCCTCCAGCTCAAGAATCCTGCGTTGACGCGTTTTGTTTAATTTAGAGGAAAACGATATGCAGTTACTTCTAATATAGCCTTTTACAGAATCCCATAGGATACGAGTGTCCTCTACTGAATGCAAGTTAAAAGATATGAATTCTGCTAGGCCAGATTCAAGTTGCACCAAAAAGCTCTCATTGCGCAGCAAAGAGGTATTGAAGCGCCAGCGTGGGGCGCGGTCACGAGATACGGAAAGGTTAGCCCTACAGATGACAGCCTTGTGATCCGGGAAGGCCAGGGGGATCATGTCCGTGCTTACCTTTTCGAGGAGATCCTTCGATACAAAAATGAAGTCTATTCTGGAAAATGAATGATGAAAAAAACGAGAAGTCTTGTTTATTGTGATTGGTAACGCGCCATACATCTATTACTGAAAATTCCTGAGCCCATTTCCTCAATGCAACCGACGCTGATCTCTGATCACTGCCCTCTACTACAGCCGTCCTGTCCAAAGAGTGGTCCCAAACCGCATTAAAGTCTGCCCCAATAAATAATCGGTAATCAGACAGGTCATGCATGATATTGGACAAACGTACATAGAAATCAGGATCAAAGCTGTTAGGTGCGTAAATAGATAAAAATGCAATTTTCTTGTTTTCTATGATGGTTTTCATAAAAGTGATTCTACCATCTGAGTCGCCCCCAACACCTAAATTGGTGACCTGAAAGTTACGGCGGACCACAATTACTACGCCTTTTGTTTTATTGAGGGCTGAAGCATTTGTCTTTACAACGTAATGTTTATTTTGTAGCTTGTGGACATCTTTCTGAAGCAAGTGGGATTGGGACCAAGGCTATGTCCACTCTCTTTCTTCATAAACTTGTGCGTTTATGGGGCAAATTAAGGCCACGTGCGTTAAAAGAAATCACGGTTAATTTAGTCATTCAGGTGGTGGTACATAAGATAAGATATGAGCTGTAAATAACAGAAAAAGAGCAGGCAGAGCAAGACCTGTATCCCAGTACTACTCGTAACTTAGGCCTACTCTTATTTCCCCAAAAGGCATGTAATAGCGCTGGCTCTAGACTATTTCAGGTCGGGGAATTGAACTTTCAGAGCGGTCGTGGCCGCCTCTAAGCTCCCGAACTTCAACTGTTCATTGCCAATCCAGACAAGGAGGGTGCCTGGGTCCCGGACTCTGGTCTTTACCTTTTTGCCATGGAGCTGCTCGCGCAGCGGCCAGTATTGGTCCCGAAGTTTCCTCCGACGCACCGACATATCCTCAGTAATCCGTAGCTTCACGCCAGGAAGGGCCTTGAGCTCAAACAGGGTGGAATTCACTGCCTCCATAATGGAGATCTTCTTTTGTAGATGGTGAAGCTTGAATATTACCGTGCGGGGTCTGGATTGCTCGACCAATGGACCAAGCCTATGGGCAAATTCGATGTCATGCTCTTTCAGTGGAATGGATAGGAGAGCGGAGAGGGTCTTAGCCAGGTAGGCCTCCATGTTGTAGCCTGCCTCGCTCTTCTCTGGCAGGTGCAGCAAACGGAGATTCCTTCGCCTGGATTGATTTTCAAGGTTGTCAATTGCGTTCAACGCTTCTTCAAGTTTATGATCCAGGGCTTTAATGACCAACTCTTGAGCTGCCACCTTGTTGGTTTGCAAAAGCAGGTTGGCCTCGGTTGACTCCAGCCGCGCACCGATAGAATTCACTGAAGTGTTTAGTTATTTTCTTGGAAAGAGCGTCTAGTTTATCCATTTTACTGGTAAGATTGGCGTTCGATGCCACCAGCGTGTCCAGCGTTGCCTGAATTTTCTCCATCACTGGTGTGGCTCGGGTCTTAGGAGACATACACAGGAGTTTGGAATTGTTTGCTTGTTTGTTTGGGTTAACTCACGCAGTTTGTTTGTTTGTTTGGGTTAACTCACGCAAGCCTGCCTAGAAGACCCAAACGGCAGATAGCGTACTAAATCAACATCGACATATAAAGCGAACGTATTTGTAGTTAGCAACGAGTTGATTAGGGGTATAAAATCATTCTTTCTCCCCAAGAGAGTCGGACCCACACGTCTCACTCACTGCCGTCCCGCCATCAGCCGTCCGTTTGCTCATCCCCTGCTCAACAAGAACATTATTTCACAACTATTTACATGGGCTGTAAGCCTAACATTGTTTGAGGCAAATGTGGATGTTAATGGATGTTTCAGAATGTTGGTCATGGTGTTAAGCCAATTAACATTGAGGGACATTTTTAGAACATGTCAATCCTCCGCCGCGGGCTCCGCAGCCCGGCCGCGGGCTACGGAGACGTCATTCTAAGCGAACAGAGCTGCAACAAAGGCAAACGACCGAGCGGTTTCGTTGGTTGGCTGGGATAGACTTGACGGGATAACCCCTCCCTCCGGGCTGCTCCACAGCCAGGAGGACTCCTTCTTATTGGTTCATAGCGCAGCCAGGGCTCCAGCCTATTCGTCAATAGACGTAGGCGGGATCCAGATCCCTTAGCTGGTCCCACCCACTCAGAGGAGGACTTTGTTATCTCTCCCATTGAACTCCATGTTATTCACCGGCCGCCAACACTTTCGGAGTAATAAATGGAGCCAATGGATGCTAAGGGAGGCGTATCCTCCCTAAGTTGACAATAATTGACAATAGGCGATAGGTGGTGCTAATGTCCCTTTACCCAGGGAAAACTAACATAACATATACTAAGGCATTAAAGTAGTCATATTTAAGGGCATAAATTCATTATAGTAGTCTGGACAACCTACATTTTTTGAGAGTTCTGATGCATGTACGATGTGTTTTTGGTGGTTCTGAGAGGCTCTTCATGTGGTGTTACCTGGTACAGTACAATGCCCTGGTCTAGCTCTTCATGTGGCGCTACCTGGTACAGCTCAATGCCCTGGTCTAGCTCTTCATGTGGCGCTACCTGGTACAGCTCAATGCCCTGGTCTAGCTCTTCATGTGGTGTTACCTGGTACAGTTCAATGCCCTGGTCTAGCTCTTCATGTGGTGTTACCTGGTACAGCTCAATGCCCTGGTCTAGCTCTTCATGTGGCGCTACCTGGTACAGCTCAATGCCCTGGTCTAGCTCTTCATGTGGTGTTACCTGGTACAGCTCAATGCCCTGGTCTAGCTCTTCATGTGGCGCTACCTGGTACAGCTCAATGCCCTGGTCTAGCTCTTCATGTGGTGTTACCTGGTACAGCTCAATGCCCCGGTCTAGCTCTTCATGTGGTGTTACCTGGTACAGCTCAATGCCCTGGTCTACCTCTTCATGTGGTGTTACCTGGTACAGCTCAATGCCCTGGTCTAGCTCTTCATGTGGTGTTACCTGGTACAGCTCAATGCCCTGGTCTAGCTCTTCGTGTGGTGTTACCTGGTACAGCTCAATGCCCTGGTCTAGCGCTTTCATGCAGTGTTACCTGGTACAGCTCAATGCCCTGGTCTAGAGGCTCTTCATGTGGTGTTACCTGGTACAGCTCAATGCCCTGGTCTGTGATGAAGACGATCTCGTTCCAGTTGGTCCAACAGAAGCCCAGAACACTGGCGTTCTTCATCTACCGGTACGACAACGACACATGAAAGATAAATCAAAATGTGCTTTGAAAAACAAGTATGTGAGAGATAATTATAAATACTAGGCCATGGCCCATGACAGTTCATTCACTCTGAATCCAAAGTATCACATGGAAGTGAATGGAAGGTTTGATCACACACAATAACAAGGAGGTTCCTTCAGTACCTTGCATTCCTGAGAGAATTCAGTGTGTGGATAATCTGGGATGAAGTTGATGAAGTCCTACACGAGGAAATCAGCGATCAATGACTTTAAACTAACCAGCTATCAGGGAGTTCGGCATCTTCATAGACACATCTTAGACTTTGCAAAAAATATTTCATACAATAATGTTTGATTTCTTACACTTTCTCTCTTTATGAATGTGTAGCCTGGCTTCATTTGTAGTTTTTTAAAATACATCTACTTCACAAAATACTCTATACTCAATATAATATTTTCTAGTCGAATGAAAGCAGAGCTTCAGTAACAATGAGAAGGGATCACACATCAACAAAATAAACACATTTAACTTATAATGCTGTCTGAGCAACGCTCCTGAGTCCTCTCTGGGAGCTGGACAAAAAAGTATGAATCTTAAACTCTACGTTGTTAGCGTCTTACGCAACATAACTCACTTACCACAGATTTGGAGGTTCTTTGAACAGCCAGTATTTTATTTCCAATGGAGAACTTAATGCACTTGACCTCACCTTTGTCATCCATTCTGTGGACGAGACCAGCAAATACTGTGACGGCATTTTGGCAAGAGAAAGTTAGCAACCAGCCTACTAACCAGGCACACTGATACAGGGTTAGAGAGATGTAATCCATGCCCACAATCCAATCATGGTTGGAACACGGAAAGGTACCTGAAGGCGATGGAGTTCTTGTCATCTGGTCCTTTAACCACAACCCCGGTTGCACCCCCAGAACGCACAGCAAACACCTGGAGACACATTAACACAGGACCTACCGGGATTAGCGTTAAGCTTGGGTAGACATCTCGAGAAATCAGCCAGAGGCGGCTAGTTTTTGAAAGCTAACGGGAAAATCCCAACCCTTCCTCCAGGACTCGCCAGTCACTTAAAACACACAACTAGCTGGGTAGCTTTGACAAAAGGTCAACCTAGCCTTCTGGAGGACGACAGTACCGCTCTGAGGACAGCAGGGAGCCTAGCCTTCTGGAGGACTACAGTACTGCTCTGAGGACACCAGGGAGCCTAGCCCTCTGGAGGACTACAGTACTGCTCTGACGACAGCAGGGAGCCTAGCCTTCTGGAGGACTACAGTACTGCTCTGAGGACACCAGGGAGCCTAGCCTTCTGGAGGACTACAGTACTGCTCTGAGGACACCAGGGAAGTCAACCTAGCCTTCTGGAGGACTACAGTACTAGAGGACACCAGGGAGCCTAGCCTTCTGGAGGACTACAGTACTGCTCTGAGGACACCAGGGAGCCTAGCCTTCTGGAGGACTACAGTACTGCTCTGAGGACACCAGGGAGCCTAGCCTTCTGGAGGACTACAGTACTGCTCTGAGGACACCAGGGAGCCTAGCCTTCTGGAGGACTACAGTACTGCTCTGAGGACACCAGGGAGCCTAGCCTTCTGGAGGACTACAGTACTGCTCTGAGGACACCAGGGAGCCTAGCCTTCTGGAGGACTACAGTACTGCTCTGAGGACACCAGGGAGCCTAGCCTTCTGGAGGACTACAGTACTAGAGGACACCAGGGAGCCGTGGAGGTGGAGACAGAGAGGGAGGACATACAATGGGATGATTGGACAGGCTTGTTACAGCCTGTGACAGCCACAGATACGGTGTCGGCTCGCCTATAGAGGGCGCTGGGGCGCTGCTCCCCAGACGACCTGCCTCCCTGTTTTATTTTTATCTTTTCATTTACATATTTTTTAATAATCTTACTAATTTTGAGAAATAATCTGTTAATTGCATTTGATTAATGCATTTTCTTTAGAATATCTTTAGAATCAATCCGCCATAATTATATCTTTATTCCCTTTCATGTTCAACTTATCATTTTTGGTGTAGTAGGTGTCTTCCCTGGGACTAAAGTTTGCTCAGCACAAAAAGCCTGAATTTTTAGCCAATGTTTCCTCAGTTGCTAAGCAGAAAAGTACATACTTTCGCCAATCAGCATCATCGAATTGTATGGCTTGCTTGTGGGCTATGAAAATAAAGCCCTCAACACAGTGCACCGTCCACTGCACGTAACCGCGCATTTGCCATTACCTCAGAGATGAGGCACATGGCGACTTCGAGTACTGCTACCAGTGTTTCCCTGTGAGGTTCAGCTAGCCCCAAATTCAGTTAAGTCTTTGCTTATGAATCCTTTCATAAGCAATCATAAAATAACTCTTATGGGGTCAGCACAGTCTCATAAATAATGAATGCATAGAGAAGGATTCACAAATGTATTTTGTGATTTATACATAAATTACTCTTCTCACAAATAGAAGAGTATATAGTGCTCTGCAAAGCTATGGTGGGATCAGGCCTTCAGTGTGCATATTGTACTGTATGTAGTCCTCTGCAAACCTATGTTGGTAGCATGCCTTAAGTGTGTCTCGAACAACCACACAGAAGTTTGCTCATTTACATGAATTTCGTGGAATTCATATTTCATTGTATTACTCTAAATGCATACTAATGCAGACTGTAGATCTCTCTCTCTCTCTCTCTCTCTCTCTCTCTCTCTCTCTCTCTCTCTCTCTCTCTCTCTCTCGTAAGTAAATGTTCTATTTGCCTTTATTATTTTGTCAGAATGCACCAGAATGCTTCGTTTATTTGTGAAAATCACAAAAAAAACCTCAAATAAATTCCACCAGCCACCACTGGACAAATACCTGTGTTTTGTTACTTTTTTGTCTAAACAATTGATTTATTGATTGCTGTAGTAGGGATGCAAAGCCAAAATGCTTCCGAAATGAATTGCCTAGTTTATCTTTTAAAACGCACAGGCCAATAACAATTAAGTCACTGTCAGCTGAACAGCAGGCACAGAGAGACATCCACTCTGCTCGCTTTGGTCCGTAAACCAGCAATGCGTGGATATATTCAATCATGTCCTCAGCCTAGGATCTGATCGATAATATATTGACGTCCACAGTATCTGACCGACATTTCCTAGCTCAGCGTTAGCCAACCTGCTTGTTTGCTTCGTCGAAGAAGACGTTGTTGACGCTGGACGCATGCTCGAACTGGACTGGGCTCTCGCACAGCTCCAGATAATGCTCCTCACTCATCGTCCTCTTCAATGGGTTGGTCGTGCTGCTTCAGGACCGTTATAACATCTGTACTGAGAGGCAGCGGCTCACTGACACAAGTGCTCTAGTGTCCGCCTGTCTTCCGGGTGTACGTCGGGTGTCATGTGATGCAAATCACATGATCAATGGCCAGATTTAGTACTGGCGTCCAGCGACAGCGCCAGGGCTACGGCGCTAGGACACGGCTCCGGTGTCAGGATGGCCAGGATCCGGCTCCGGCGCTAGGACACGGCTCCGGTGCCAGGACCCGGCTTCCCAACGTTTACATGCCAATGAAATATGTTGCGCATCGCGCTTATCGTTAATAAATAGCCTCGTGTGTTGTATCAGTGGCAAGCCAGCATAACTAACCAATTATACTGAAATGGACTAAGTACTTAAAAATGTCCCCATAATCTCAACAGGAAGGTAGGCCTATATATATGAGTTTATAAAATTACACTAGCCTATTGTGGCGAGCAGCGCGGGAAGGACAAGAAGAGAGCCCAAGACGCGTCTATCGTTTTTTCCAACCCAGTTCAGCTGAAACCACTTCCGTAGTACGGAAGCCTCGGTGGCTGCCGCGAACAACCTTGCAGAACAGCCGCGAAAAAATCCCACTCTTTGAAGATGACAGATCATACATACGCAGATCTTTGGTATGTTATCTTTTTATGTGGATTAACCGTAGTTTTAAGTTGATTGAATATACTTGCAAACCATATCTGATACATGAATCTAATGTTATCTCATTCACCTCATACACATTTTTTTAAAGCTTGCCTGAAGTCCTCGGTACTACCAAGTAAGTGAGCTAACATGTATTGTTCATAGATAATGAATTAATTATGTAGCTAAGTTAGGTATGCTGTATTGTGATGTTTTTGTAAATGTCTTTTGCTTTTTCAGACTTAGTGTTTGTGTGTGCTCGGGACCTGAAGAAAACATAGAGGAGTATCCACAGCTGAAGGTGTCTGACAGTAGGCCTATCTGTCACTCAGTAACTGTTACTATGAGGAATATTACAGCATAGTTGTATTAACTTACAGTATTTATATCATTTTGAAGGAACACTGTATCGTATTTGAGTAGCGTTACAGTATCACTGTCTTGAATATCAGATATCTCTAGGATATGGGTATTAGATATCTGTGAAGGCCAGCAAAAAGTATTACCTATGTGTGTGGATTTAAAATTATTACTAGTTTGTTTTCCTAACTTCTAGGACTGGCTACCAAATCAATTTCGGTGCCATGTCTGCCAGTATGATGAGGTGCCATCAGCTGGAGACTACACCAGCTTTGATGCCACAAGTGCGTGTGATGTCCGCACTGTGGATCAACGAAGCCAGTGGATCCAGTTATTGAAGGGGTCATCGGGGGTGACATGGAGGGTGGATGTCACCCGACCGAGATTGGGGCACCGTGTGCTATTCAAGGTAAGAGTTGTGCTGTCAAAACATATTAAAGCAAATTATCAGTGTTTCTTCTTCCTTATTGCTGTAAATTTACTATATTTTGGTCAGGCAAGTTACAAATGCCAGCATAAGGTGCATGTCAAGGCTGCAAGCAGCAGCAGAGATTCGAAGAACACCTGCTGTCAAGCAAAAATGCTTGTAACTTTGAAGAGCCCTGGTGGTGAAACGAGCAAGTGAGTTTATTGATTGAAAAGAGCAAGTGAGTTTATTGATCCACTCTCATTGTTTTAGATATAATATTGATATTGAGATATTGATATATGTTATAGGACCAAGGACCCACATATGTTCCCATTCGAGGTACGGATAGCAAACAGGCATAATCACCACCTGTTTGTTGCTGATGCTATCCGCTACCGGGATGTTGGGGATAAGGCCAAAGAGGTTCTCATGGGTCTGTTTGAGATCGTTCACACCCCCACATCTGCTCTGGCAGTGCTGAAACATGACCTCCAAGTGGAGTATGGTCAGCAGTTCGTGTATGCTTCTGCCAACAGGGAGATTTGCCCTGACCTGCCCTATGTGCAAAGGTAGGCATCACACTGGACAACATGGTCAAGATAACAACTACCCACTGTATCTATAGAAATGCAATTAAGTAGTAACATTCAGTGAATGTATTTACAATTTTCCACAGTATGTCACTAACGCCTTTAACAACTAAGTTTATGTATTTCCTAGACTATTCCATAAGGTATGTAGGGAGGAATATGGAACGCAAAGTGGTCCCAGCATGTTGGCAGCACTGCAGAATCAGGTGGAGAGTTATATCAACAAGTATCAACCAAGCACTAATGAACAACAGCAACTGCAAGAGCCTGGTTAGTTATGAACATTTTAATTGACCAACAAGCACATATTAACGCACGCGCAACACACACACACACACACACACACACACACACACACACACACACACACACACACACACACACACACACACACACACACACACACACACACACACACTAGACAAACGGTTTTATCGCATGACATATATTGTTTTGTGGATTTCAACTCTCACAGACCTTACTGTTACTTAATAATACATAATAATACATGTTCTACATATGTAGAACTAAGGCACAGTATATTATTGTATTACTCTCATAAAGCCTTAAATCTGATACGATAATCAACATGTCTGACTTATCAAGCCTTATCAAACCTACACCTTTTTTGGCCTCTCACTATTAAATCAGAAAATGGGCAGTTTTGAGAAATGTTAATTGATTTAACATTAGCATCTGCGACTCCTCACAGATGGACTGACAGAACAACAGGCTCAACCCTCCACAAGTGCTGCTGCAGATGGACCACAAGAAGGTCAGTTATGAGTCTGTATGTTCACATGTGAGTTGCTGCTTTTGACATTAAAGATGGTAAAAATGTGAAGTAATTTCACCAATCTAGTACATGTAATTCATATGAAAGATGTGCAGCCTAGAAGCAGAGTTGTTCAAACCAACTGACTACCATACAGACAGACCACATTGTAGTGCTCATAGCTTCAGCAGAGAGCAACGTGCATAATGGCAGTTTTTACTTCTTTTAAATTTAAAAATAAATATATTACTCAAACTTCTGTCCTTCTTAGATATCACACATTCAGGCGATGTCTCTCTTGTGGAGGATATGACTGACGATATGAAAAGACGTTGCCAGGATCCCCTCTTCGCTGCTGGGCTAGTGGCAATGGCTAAACAGTATCACCTCCTGAAGACCAACCCTCAAAACTACTGTCAGCTGTCCACACTTTCGGGAAATCAGGGAGCCTGACCAGCAAAAGTGCGACATCATTAAGGCGGGCTGCCAGACGTCAAGGCCCAGTGATTGGCTGCCAGCCTACTGCTGTGGCACGCAGGAAGTCAGGCAGTGGCTCAAAGAGGCGTCTTTCAGCTGGGCGTCCTGTGAAACGTCACAGCTTGAGTTCTTCAGTGACTTTGAACACCTCCCTTGCCAAAAAACATTGAAGAACTCTACCCCCACTCAACCCTCTCCTCAGAGGCTGGACGTTGGTTTTGACACCCCTCTACCCCCACTCAACCCTCTCCTCAGAGGCTGGACGTTGGTTTTGACGCCCCTCTACCCCCACTCAACCCTCTCCTCGGAGTCTGGACGTTGGTTTTGACGCCCCTCTACCCCCACTCAACCCTCTCCTCGGAGGCTGGACGTTGGTTTTGACGCCCCTCTACCCCCACTCAACCCTCTCCTCAGAGGCTGGACGTTGGTTTTGATGTCCCTCTACCCCCACTTCAACCCTCTCCTCAGAGGCTGGACGTTGGTTTTGATGTCCCTCTACCCCCACTCAACCCTCTCCTCGGAGGCTGGACGTTGGTTTTGACGCCCCTCTACCCCCACTCAACCCTCTCCTCAGAGGCTGGACGTTGGTTTTGATGTCCCTCTACCCCCACTCAACCCTATCCTCAGAGGCTGGACGTTGGTTTTGACGCCCCTCTACCCCCACTCAACCCTCTCCTCAGAGGCTGGACGTTGGACTTCCATACCCCTCTTGCCCTTTTTCTGTTTGACCACAGACATGGTCAATTGAGGATAAAAAAGATTAACACAATCAATGTCAATTGTAATTGTAACAATGCTGTTCATGGGGGAATGTTGGGTCTCCTTTAAATTTAATTAATGAGTATGGTCTAGAGCTGCTCTATGTAAGTGCTTTGAGATATTTGGAGCTATATAAGATTCTTTTGTTTGTTTTTAAGTCTCTGAATGGGCTGGCCCCAGAATACCTGTCTGACCTTATTAAACTGCATCAGCCCTCCAGAGCCCTTAGGTCAGCTAACCAGGTGGTACTGGACGTTCCTCGATCCTTTAAAAAAACTAGAGGAGATCGAGCCTTTGCAGTTGCGGCTCCCACTCTGTGGAACACATTACTGCTTACTGTGCGGACTGCAAACAGCCGCTCCACTTTTAAAACACTACTTAAAACCCACTTTTTCACTTTGGCCTTTGGCGGAGTATAGCCGCTTTTATTGGGTCTTTTATCTGTTTTATGTCTATATTATTTTGTTTTTTTATTGTTTTTATTGCTTTTATTGTTTGTTTTTATTGTTTCTGCTTATTTTACTGTAAAGCACTTTGGTAGGCCATTGGCTGTTTTAAATGTGCCTATACAAATAAAGTTGACATTTGACATTGACAATATAAATATAAGATTGAATTGATGCATGTTTAAGTGAAATTAATTGTAGCAAAATGTATATCTTTATATTGCAAGTAGAATCCACAACTCCATTGTTTTTTCAGTGGTGATTGAAAATAAATTGGTTTCTATATTTTATTAGACAAAAGAAAGAAAAGTTCTGTTTTTGATTACAGTGAGTTTCATGTGACAGCAATATCATACTGTAGCTTGTTTGTCTCTATTAATTGCAGCTATTATGATGTATAATTGTAAAATATGTTGTCACCAAGTTATAAAGTAAAGTAAAATTTTAAAAGCAAGAGGCTACAGCAGTATTTGCAATTCAGGTACCTAGAATCTTTACAGAGAAGAGTGACCAGTCAAGTACACCAAGCAACATAATGGATTGACAGGCATTAGAGGACCAATGAGTGATAAGATTGTAGGTAATAACATCCATGCAGTTGCTGTCCATGACATAAATTAACATTTAATCTTTTTCACAGAGACTACTTTCCACAGTAAAGATTATAACGCACATAGGCTAGCTGCTTCTTTGTGGTCAGATATATTATACCCGATGCTTACTGTGTGCCTGTTCATATTTCGTATGACAAGATGAGCGCAGACGCGCCCAGGACAGGTTAAGCGGTTAAACTCTCGCGCCCCGCACGACTACGAGAGTTGCCTTTATTAAATTCACACACAGTCACACCAAAAACACACTCAACATAACTAATTAAACGTATCAGTGACGGTGTCGGGAACCATAACTCTGTAACACACAGGGACACTACAGATCTTCAGTCTTAGAGTTTTGATCTTCTGATAATTTCTTCACCTGTAACTCTTGCAAACTGGTGATTTCGTTCTGCGAATGCAGTAACAATTTGAATAAAACACGTTTAAACAAAACATAGGAAGCCAATTGTTTTTCATTCCTGTTCTATGCGCTCCTTTCACAACATCTCAGAGGATATAGGCCTAGATATTATATATACTAATATATATATTATATATATATATATATATATATATATATATATATATATATGCCCTATTTCTATCCTCTGAGATGTTGTGAAAGGAGCGCAGCATATAATAATAAATATAATATAAAATAATAAATAATAATAATATATCATATTGTAGCCATATATATATGGCTACATATGATCAGCCCGCAGATACGCATGGGCGAAACGATGGGAGGGATTTTTCAACGTGAATTCTATTCAACGTTTTCATTCAATCATTGATTAGGCCTACATATAAAACTACCCGAGTGGTCTGCACGAATTTTGATTTCAAATGTCTTGCTCAAAAGTTTAAAAAGCGGTTTGGATACATGTAGGTCTATGCCTATGCCGTAATCAAAGTAACTTTGGTGCAAAGAAACTTGTCAACTCTGCTGCCATCTTTTAATGGGTTCAAAAATCATTGGGGCCCCAATTTTCTGTCGAGTCACATTCAATATAATTAATTTATATAACATATATTAAAACGGTTGTTCCAATACATATGGCCATCGATCTATCTATCGTTGGATCTAACGGTCTGTATGTCTGTCTGTCTGTTTGTCCTTTACGCCCACGTTTGTGAGTCATGTTATCAGCTGACGCGGATGCGCGCACGCACACAGACACGCCACACACACGCACACACACACACACACACACACACACACACACACCACACACACACACACACACACACACACACACACACACACACACACACACACACACACACACACAGAGAGATCACGCAGCGAATTTCGTTTTTTTATTAAAGCATAAACCAGAATGATTCGAGACATTTAATAAGGAACGAACGAGAATCAGCCGGTTGAGAACTCATATACAAGAACACACCGATCACTACCGCCACTCATCACACAAATGCTGCCAAGTTCAATTTGCATTGCATTAACTTATTGTTTTTATCTTAAAATCTCTTTCTTCCAGGCCAATTGTAGGACGATATGGAACCAGAAGCATCCCCATGCCCCTCATGTTTAGCATCAATAAAAAGGCGAGATACACTCTGCGATCGTCTGGCCCTGGGCGCCTCATGCTGAATCTGATAATGTTTGTGTAGGTGTGCACAGGGACGAGCTCTGAATTAAGGGGAAATGTGTAAGTGGGTGAGGTGGTCTTTTATTTTATCAATATAGTTCATTTGAAAATACATTAATGTTGATGAAGTGAAAATGAAAGTTAATGCACACACTCATGAAATACTATGATCGGGCATTGTCTGTAACCTTTCCATCAAAACACAATGTTATCCTATTATCTACAAACAATGTTTGGAGATTCTTATGTTACCAATGCATTGTATTGTAATTGTATCAGTACAAAACAGGTCGAACCATCCACAGAGGGAGAAGTGAACAAGACTCAAACGGTTCCTTGTTATACACATCCAGGTTGGCTGTGTCCATTCACCAATTCATTCACAAATACAAAACACACATTTTCAATTCCCTCTTTTGAAATTCTACTTTGAGGAATAATGTTGCAGCACTCAGCGATTAAAACGGCTCCTTCACCCTGTGGTTGCCTTTCTGGCCATGACTAAGCCTGGCTCAGTGCGGCTGGCAGTCAGGGCAGTTCAACTGCTTTGTAAGGAGAAGAGGATTGCAGCAGAAGTCAGAACAAGTAGCGAGATCTTTAATAGATTCAGAGCAAAGCATTACACTATAGTAAATCTTGGCTACGGAAGACAATAAATATAGGCCACTCTCATATTATTACACAGAGCAGAACACATGATGGTTACTCAGTGATGTATCGGATGAGTCTTTTACTACTAGTGACGAGACACTAATAGAATGTTGATTTAATACCTCTAAGCCAAAGATTGATCCCACAGGTGAGTGTAAGATGCACCGAATCAGCCAGAACCATGTTACATACCGTTACTCCATAACATAACCCAGCCAGGGCTGGCAAGCACCTGTAGCCCAAACACTGCCAACACTCCATTTAAGCCCTACGGGATTCTGGCGCCCTATTTCGGAATAGTAACATCTCCTTAACTTGTGAAAACGTCATCAGGTCAAGCAGAGATGAAAAGGTGCTTCCTTCCATCGAGGTGCCTGAAAATTCTGATCTTTTTGAATTCGAACAGTTATTCTCCAGGGTCATCTCGTTAGGAAGGAAATTTTCTTAGCTAAAAACGAAATCCGTTACAGCCCCTGTTTTTTGCATGGACCTATTAAAAGAATAGAACGATTTTTTTTCCTGACGAGACCGGAATCACTTGGAGGAAAGTTTTTTTCCGAAAGTACTTTAATAGAAAAGAGTCTCTCATGCCAACGTTCTAACCAACCTTTAGCATATGTTACTCCTGACCACCTTTGACGAATGAAAGGCAGATGCTTTCTTAACCATTAATTGGCGCTTTTACGGACACTCTGGTGTCAATATTTAATTGCCGCCATAACTTTATCTCCTTAATATTCATTTAATATCATGATGGGGCCGATTTTTCGGGAATACGGCTTGTAAGACCTTAACCAGCACTTCACAGCCTGGTGTTATAAATGTCATCCTTTAAAAACAACAGAGGCCAGCCGACCGAATGATTGGACCGATTCTGATCGCCGAGAAGATGCATGAGAACCTGACGGCTAAAGGCATAGAAGAACGACAAAAGAAAGAAGTATTATACATTGCTATAATAATGGTTACCAATTCCAGAAATAGATTTATATCATAATAATTATAAATTTGAGTCGTTATTGGCGTTATGTGTAAATAAAATTAAATGAAACTTATCCAGTTGAAAAGTGGTTGGG
>OLKM01003213.1:37370-41082 GCA_900291075.1 Melanogrammus aeglefinus | reverse complement strand
GTTTCACAGTACACACAAAACAAAATGTGCCGCATGACTTGGATCTCTTTCTCTGTGTGGTGTGTGTGTGTGTGTGGTGGTGTTGTGTGTGGTGTGTGTTGTGTGTGTGTGTGGTGTGTGTGTGTGTGTGTGTGTGTGTGTTGTGTGTGGTGTGTGTGTGTGTGTGTGTGTGTGTGAGACACGTGTGTATAGTAATTTCTTTGATGTTATATCGGGGACAGGAGCAGTAACTTAACACAGACGTGTTGACTGACACACACACACACACACGTACTGCAGATAGACCTTTGGGTAATTGCAGTACATCGATCCGACACACACACACACACACACACACACACACACACACACACACACACACACACACATGGGGGGAATTTAATTATCGCCGGGCAGAACGAACCCCAGAGAGCAGAATATTATGGACGGGCAGCGATAGCTCTCTCAATATTAAAACCGACAAGTGAAAGAGGAACGCATTTAAAATAAATAATTAATATGACTGATAAGCTAGGGCGGCCATTTTGACTGCGGTTCATTTAACAAGTATTTTTCGGTCCACTGTTTTGCTCTTTTGTTGTTTGTGAACATCTTGCAGGCGAACATAAACACTAGCATAGAGGGAGGCGGTGGGCTACAGCTCTGCAGACCCCTGGGGAGGTCAAAGGGTCAGGATCAGTTGGTTTGACCTTTCAAAGCGCTCAGGACACCCCGTGTATTCACCGAACCATCCTGGCGCCCATAGCAGGGTCAAAGGTCAAGCCCCCCCTCCCCTCCCCGGGATTGTTTGGCGTATTGAGTGGGCACTGGCATCAATGCACTGTTGAACGGAGCCTCTTCCCCGACAACCAATCAGAACCCAGAGCTGAGATGTTGAAGGAAGTGGTGAAAACATTGATGAAGGTCTCGTCTTACGGCTCTCCTCTGTCTGTCTGTCAGTCACACGGCGAGGGAGGAATGCCAAAATGCGGAACATAAAAATCCATGTATTCGATCGTTGAACACAATACTAGCAGGGTGATGGATTTAGAAAAGGAAAGGATTTAGGAAAGTGCACAACTTTTTCTTTCATTTTATTGATAATTTTCCGGTCCACTTTTGAATTGTCATTTTAATTAATGAAGTCTTTAACTCAAAATTGTATTTCAGTTAAAAAAGACAGGAAATGGAGAAAAAAAAAAGAGCGGGAAACTGCTGCTTGGTGGGGGGAGAGAGAGAGAGAGAGAGAGAGAGCGAGAGAGCGAGAGAGCGAGAGAGAGAGAGAGAGAGAGAGCGAGAGAGCGAGAGAGCGAGAGCGAGCGAGAGAGAGAGAGAGAGAGAGAGAGAGAGAGAGAGGAGAGAGAGAGAGAGAGAGAGAGAGAGAGAGAGAGAGAGAGAGAGAGAGAGAGAGAGAGAGAGAGAGAGAGAGATCCCTAAAAGAGGAGAGCAAGCGAGAGTGACGGACAGGAGGAGAAAACAGGGGAAAATTGAAAAGAGTCTTATCTCGCGGCGATGTAAGGGAATGCAGATTTGATTTTTAGCCGCCGCGTCTCTCCGTCTCTCCCTGAATAGCGAGTGGGGGGGGGGGGAGAGAGCAAAACCCATGCAACTTCCCCAGTATCACACATGCACAAACTCAAACACACACACACACGCAGGGGATTGATTGAAGGCAAAATTAAAATGCAAATTCTGCACTCGAATTTTTCCTAGATCTCACCTGCCAGACAAAGAGTGCAACCTCGGCTCTCCCGGCCGGTCTGCGTGCATCTCTCTCTCCCTCCCCCCCCCCCCCCCCCCCTCAGTTTATATGTGTGTGTGAGAGAGCTGGAGGTTGGGTAAACAAATTAGATCCTGTATTGTCCTTCTGAATCGCAATATTCTCTCCCAGTTCCTCTTGCCTGGTACCAAACATCCGTCTCTCTCTGAGATCTCCCTTCAATGCAACAAATACAAGCTAAAACCCCGGAATTAAATCCTACTCACAGCTACATTCCTTTAAAAAGTCACAGGGAATCACCAAGAATTGAAAAGGTTTCAAAGACATTTGACCCGTTTATTCGTAGGGCGTACCGATTTGTTCAAAATAATTTGTGGATGATTCAATTCAATATTCTGGCTCGGTGGCGACCACAAAGCCACGATACTGGAAATAATGGTGAGAAATAGTTCCATTCATGTCTTTAAACTATCTGGGGGACAATCGCCTGTGACACAAATAAGAGAAGAAGAATCTATAAGGATTTAGTAGTAAAAAAATACAGAAATAGCTGACGCATCCAGTATTGGAATCGGTATAGTGTGGTTTGATTGGTCCGTGAATCGAAAAAGGACTCTCTGCTTGTGTTCAGGGTCATCAGAGCAGGAGTGGTGCCACCCCTCTCCTCCGACAAAGGGAGGAGGAGAGGGGTGGATAGCTAACGAAGAGAACCCCTGTGGTGACTAGCCATGCATCAGTTGTATCAGATCCAGCTGCAACCATGAATTACATCCCGGCACGTTCTGTTGCGTCTACAGTTACTATGTTTAACAGCTTGCATCGAACATTCTGATGCAGGCTTGATACAATCCTGATGCATCTACAATCACACAATGTTTCACAGGTGCATTTTTTTTTTCAAACATCACTGCGGTGGTTCGATCCTGCAGACTTGCACTTTACAACATCCGCAGAATCCGGCCCTTCCTTACGAGGGAAGCAGCTCAGCTTCTAGTCCAATCACTGGACTAGAAACAACTCACTCCTGGCTGGACTTCCTGCCTCTGCGATTAAACCTTTGCAGCGCATCCAGAATGCGGCAGCACGCCTCGTGTTCAACCTACCAAAGTTCTCCCATGTGACCCCCCCTCTTCCGGGACCTCCACTGGCTCCCTGTAGTAGCTCGCAACCAAATTTAAGTCGATGGAACTGCCCCTGCCTACCTCCAAGCATTGGTAAAGCCACACACCCCCAGCTCGATCCCTCCGCTCAACTACCTCAGCTGGACGTCTGGTACCGCCATCGCTAAGAGCTAGCAAAGGTCGTTCAGCACAGTCACAACTTTTCTCGGTTTTGGGACCTCAGTGGTGGAACGAGCCCCCTGCCGTTCTCAGGACCGCAGAGTCGCTCACTATCTTCCCCTCTGGCCAGCATTGTACATTGTATTGTATTATAGTAATTAACTGTAGCAACTGCAGTAGCTGCTATCATTGCTGTAACACGGGGAATTGGTTAGCCTAGCGATGGTTGTACTTGCAATTGGTTCTATGAACATCCTTTCTGTACCGACAGCGATATATTGTTGCACTTCTTATGCAAATGTACTTATTGTAAATCGCTTTGGATAAACGCGTCTGCTAAATGCCCTAAATGTAAATGTTATTATACAAAAATTATACAATGTTGAACAGGTGCATTGCACATTGTGATACAATCACACCATTTTTAACAGGTGCATTTTATGCCTTGATGCATCTATAAATACGCAATGTTTAACCAGTGCATTTTGCATTATAATGTGCATTCCGATGCACTTTGCAGACGCATGATGATATCTTCAAATATTCTCGATCGGAAACCAAATGAGATAGTCTACATGAGGAGCCCGGGGTGTGAGACAGAGGAGAGCAGGAGACGTGCAGATGGAGATAGGGAAGAGAGGCAGAGGAGAGCAGACCTCCTGACGCTCCTGCAGGCCACAGTCTGAGCAGAGCCCGCTGAATATTTCAGCTTTCTATAGTCTTAGAGGGACAT
>OLKM01003213.1:14870-32370 GCA_900291075.1 Melanogrammus aeglefinus | reverse complement strand
GCTCCAGGCCCGAGTGATTTTGTGGGAATGCTCCCGATCCAGGCTTTGGGGGAGGGATCTTGAGAACATGGGGTTCAGCAGACAGACGTAACGCAGTATAAGAGGGACACGAAGAGGAGCGGCCAGGGACAGCTGACAGGGACTGGCTGGGGGGCTCTCTCAACCTGAGGGGTCTCTCTTTGGCTGGGGGGCTCTCTCAACCTGGGGGTCTCTTTGGCTGGGGGGGCTCTCTCAACCTGAGGGGTCTCTCTTGGGCTGGGGGGCTCTCTCAACCTGGGGGGTCTCTCTTTGGCTGGGGGGGCTCTCTCAACCTGAGGGGTCTCTCTTTGGCTGGGGAGCTCTCTCAACCTGGGGGTCTCTTTGGCTGGGGGGGGATCTCTTTGGCTGGGGGGCTCTCTCAACCTGGGGTCTTCTCTTGGCTGGGGGGGGATCTCTTTGGCTGGGGGGGGGGCGGCCTCTTTGGCTGGGGGGGGTCTCTCTTGGTGGGGGGGGTCTCTTTGGCTGGGGGCTCTCTCTCTGGCCTCTCTCTGGCTGCCCCATCACATGTGATGTCCGGAGCTCGCTGCCAGGCTTTCCATTGGAGTGCCGGCTCCATTTACTAGCTGGCTGGCTGGCTGGCTGACTGGGTGACTGGCTGACCAACCAAGTGTCTAACTGGCTGAATGACAAGCTGTGTGACTAACTAACAAAGTGAGTGGCTGACTGGGTCCAATGATCAGGGCGTAGACTAAGTGACTGACTGATTGCCCAACTGAGTCATTTTCTTGCTGCCTGCTTAAATGACTGACTGACAGACCTATTGATTTGCTAACTGACACACTAACTCATTAACCAACATCGTGATTTACTGACTGACAGACAGACTGATTAGCTGACTGATTGACTGATGAGCTGACTGGCTCGCGGCCGGGCTGACAGGCATCACAGACAGCCGTCAAGTCAGGACAAACAAGAACAAAAGGAGAACATGCAGCATCGGCCATTTCAGAGAGGAGCCTCCCACACACACACACACCCCCGGTCGTTTGCTCTGATATCATAAAGACCAACAAGAAGAAAACATGTCCCATAGAGTTAACACACACACACACACACACACACACACACACACACACACACACACACACACACACACACACACACACACACACACACACACACACACACACACACACACACACACACACACACACACACACACACACACACACAGCCTCCAGCCATTATTTCAAATGAGATAATCAGAGGTGATTAAGATGCACAAAGAGCTGCTCTGTTTTGTCCTCTGTTAGAGAGGAGAGACACACACACACACACACACACACAGACACACACACTATATCAAAGCTAGGACACGGTGCACACATAACATATGCACTTCATACACACGCAGACCCACACACACACACACAGGGAGAGGACTCACAAACATTCAGACACACGCTACACAAACCATAGATAGCACACTGAACACACACAAAATGGAGCCAGACAGATACAGCCACACACACACACACACACACACACACACACACACACACACACACACACACACACACACACACACACACACACACACACACACACACACACACACACACACACACACACACACACACACACACACACACACACACACGTTTTTCTTTCCAGTTTCGAGGTAATTCTGACCATGATGCTAATGACCCCCTCTGTCTCCCCCCCCCCCCCTCTTTCTCCTTCCCACCCCCTCTCCTTCTCCCTCTCTCTCACCCAGTGACGCTGAGAGATGAGGTCACATTCTCCCCCCCCCCCGACCCATTACATCCACCCACACCCCTCTTCTGCTCCCTCCCTCATTACACCCCCCCCCCCCCACGGCCCCCCCCCCCATAGGGACTAATCTCTCTGATAATCCGTCTGTGAGCAGACACCTTCCCCCGCTGGGGTGTTAAACGACGGTTGTCAAGAACACTCGCCCCATTACCTCTCCGTCTCTGACCCCCCCCCCCCCCCCCGCCGTCCACCATCCCGTCCTCTCCGGCCCCACCTGCCTCATGCCAACACCTTTCATTACGGACGTCTGCCCAGTTGGGGGTCAGATCACTTCAAAAGACACACACACCCCCCACTCAAACTTCACGGGGGGTTTGGGGGGGTGTGTGTGTGTGTGTGTGTGTGTGTGTGTGTGTGTGTGTGTGTGTGTGAGTGTTAATACGTGTGTGTGTGTTTGTGTGCATGCATGCGTGCATTTGTGTGTGTGTGTATGTCTCCGCGTGTGTGTATTAACATGTGTGTGTGTGTTTGTGTGCATGCGTGCGTTTGTGTGTGTGTATGTCTCCGCGTGTGTGTATTAACATGTGTGTGTGTGTGTGTGTGCATGAGTGAACGGGAAAGTGTGTGTGTGTGTGTGTGTGTGTGTGTGTGTGTGTGTGTGTGTGTGTGTGTGTGTGTGTGTGTGTGTGTGTGTGTGTGTGTGTGTGTGTGTGTGTGTGTGTGTGTGTGTGTGTGTGTGTGTGTGTGTGTGATGCATGCTGGGAAGAGGTTGAGGAGATGTGAGGGTGGGTGCTGAGAGGTGGGGGTGTGAGTTCTGAGGGGGGGGGGGATAAAGGGGATTTATGTATTTATTCACCTTGCAGGAAGACGCACGTGAATAAAGGTCAGGCTAAATTCCATGGTCAGTGGCCTCATGCGCACGCGTTAACACACACGCACACAAACGAGATGACAGGAGCGAGCGAGCGAGGGTGCGAGAGGGAGAGAGAGAGATAGATGGTTTAACACTAAAGCAGCGCTGATGAGTTCCGCGGCAGTTAGTCACACATCCTCAGGTCCACGACGGACACTGCATCACGTTCAGGAAATCATCACAGCACGCTCTACACACACACACACACACACCAGACACTACATACACAGCAGACAATACACACACACCAGACACTACACACACACACCAGACACTACACACACAACACACACCAGACCCTACACACACACACACACCACAGATCCTGCACACACTACACACACTACAGACACTACACACACTACAGACCCTACAGCCTGACTTCCTTACTCGAGAATACGCACACACACACACACACACACACACACACACACACACAATGTTTTATATAGTGTGCGTCCAAACCCAACTTGGGAGCACAAACAGGCAGGGGAACCCAGGCGCATGTGTGCTCCCGCCCCGCGCATTTCACACACACACACACACACACACACACACACACACACACACACACACACACACACACACACACACACACACACACACACACACACACACACACACACACACACACACACACAGGAAGTCATTCCTCATGTGCACATGCAGACGCGTGCCGCCATTGCCGGTGGACGTGTGAGTACGTGCGGCCGGCGATGCTTAATGAGTTTGAAAGGTCAAACGCCCCTCACAGAGATTAATGGGGTTTGGGAGGGGGGAGATGGGGGAGGCAGGGGGGAGGCATGGGGGGGGTAATGGTTTCAGCGGCCCTGTAGAACACATATCCACCATCACATCCGTTACCGGCAGACACGCGAAGGGGAGGGGTCATTACTGTGGCATGCCTGCTGTGTGTGTGTGTGTGTGTGTGTGTGTGTGTGTGTGTGTGTGTGTGTGTGTGTGTGTGTGTGTGTGTGTGTGTGTGTGTGTGTGTGTGTGTGTGTGTGTGTGTGTGTGTGTGTGTGTGTGTGTTTCATACGTGTAAGTGCGTTCTTGGCAACGCCAGGAAGCCGCACTTGTATTGTTTGTCTGTATGCAAATGAGGGCCGTCTCTTTGACGGAGCAGAGAAATGAGGGGCTGTGTACTACTACGAGAGCAAGTGTACACACACACACACACACACACACACACACACACACACACACACACACACACACACACACACACACACACACACACACACACACACACACACACACACACACACACACACACACACACACACACGCGCCTGTATGTGCGCACAAACAACGCCGCAAAACACACAGGGGAGAGATGAAAGGACACAAAACAAAACAGATAAAAATGAAAATAAATTAGATCTTCGATGTCTGGGGGAAAAGAAACATAAAAATCCTTTAACCTAAATGTTCTCAGAAACATGAGAAACGAGGGGGGGGGGTGGGGGGGGGCGGGGATCAGAGCCATGCTGGGTGTGTGTGTGTTTTTTTTAGGTGTCTGCACAGTGCAGCGGGTTTGAATCCATGCCTGGCTTTTCGGGGGGGGGGGACAGGGGGGGACGCTGGACAACCTTGGGTTTGACGGATGAGAGGTCCGCAGCGCCCATGCATGGTAGGAGGAGCCACGCTCGGGCGACTTGGACAAAACAACGTCAACAACAATAACGACAGTTTTAAATTAGCATTTTGGCTGCTGATGATTATGAACACAAGACGGACTTAAAACTGTTATTGTTGGACATTCCGTTAGATCATTTATTTATCTCCATTCGATATTCACTCTTTTTATCCACTCAAAGTATATTTAAAGTTTTATAAGAAAATTCACTGTTCGTTTTTTTTAATGTATTTAATAAATGTATGATGCGCTGGTCGAGTAGGTTAAATAATCCAGATCTCAAAGCTGACCAAAAGAATCACGATTATTATTTAACCCATAATCGAGGCGCCAAGGTTGAAGGTTTGACCCCCAATGTCCGCGGTCTAACTCAAACCCTGCAGACCCCCCTTAGCAAGAAGCCCTAACCCCTACCTTCTGCTTAATGGCCTGCATCGCAATTCAATACAAGTGGCTTTTGGATAAGTATGGGTCTGCTTACTGACTATTACTATTCGACAGTTAAATGCTCTGGGATGGCACATTGGAAAAATCATTCAACTTTCATGAACTGTCTCTCCTACGAGAGCTATAAGTATTAATTTATATTATTATGGCCGTCCATGAATGGACGGCAGACAGACCTGTCCAGGTGGGCCAGTCATGTTGAATTAGTCGATGTAACACACACACACACACACACACACACACACACACACACACACACACACACACACACACACACACACACACACACACACACACACACCACACACACACACACACACACACACACACACACACACACACACACCTGACAAGGCAGATCTGACGACGAAAAAAATACCATTACGAGACTTCTTCTCCCTAAAGGCCTGGCCAAACGATCTCAGAGCGAGGGCTCCACTCAGACCTAACGAGTCGAGCGCCGATGCAAGCAGAGATAAGATGAGTGGTGGGCTGGTGGTGAACCTCGGGGGGAGGAGGGGGGGGGGGGGGGGCCAAGAGCGGGGGGGTCAGACCTGGACATGAAGGCTGACAGGTGTGAAGGTTGGGGGGGCGCGCCTCACGCGTCTGCACCCACCCGAAAGGAGTGCGTGTCGGGCGAGAGACCTCCGAGGGCTAGCAGGGTCGACGTGAGCACGGAGCACTATTCTCAGAGGCACCTTTACAGCTCGGAACACACGGAGCGCACGAGCTGTGTTCCGGAACTCACCAACGGCGTGTTACGGAACACGTGACAGAAAGAGTTCCGCACGCACCTTGTCCATCGGCGCTCGGGGGGGAAAAAACCGGTCGGGTTCAGTTGAGTCCGCCGTGCTGGAGGTTTTGGAGGAGCCTTATGTAAGCAGAGAGAGAGCTGACCTTTTTAAAAAAAGGAGGACACATTTACATTCGTAACCGGGCGAATCCCGACTGCGCTTTGGCGACGGAACCCAAAGACGTGGCTTTTTCCCGTGGAAACAAACGATAATGAGATTACACACCTTGATATGAGAAAAAGGACAGGACCCCCAACCGCCGCCATCACTTCAAAACATCCCCACCTTTATACATCTGGCGGTGTTCTCCACACAGATAGGATCCACATCCACCTTCTAGTAAAGCGTGAAACACCTAGAAGCACATCGGTAGATCTGACTCATCTACATAGATATATTTATACGGGTATTTACAGACAAGGGATACCAAGGAAGGTACCGCAGTCGGGAATCGAACCCGTGTCCGCTTCAAGGCGTGTTGCCTACGAGTGTTGCAAGCGCACTTGCATGGCTTGAGCCACAGTAAATATTTTAGTGGGAGAAATGCTCGGGAACCAAAATTGTGGGAAAGTGTTGCACGCCTGCCGCATACTGCGTCGCACTCGGAGCCAGAAGGGGGCAGGAAGAAGATTGATCTCCGATGACGGCTGAATTGAAACTAATTAAAAACCAGAGAAAGATGCACCCTGTCACCCATTAGGATTAGGAAAACCAATCAGCGGCAACACGCTAGTCTAAAGTTTAATGACGACTTAAGAACTCTTTAATGTCGCATTCATTTTCGTTTAACCGACAAATGGATGAAAAACGCATGATTTCATGAATGGACCGAAAAGGCTCAATTAGAAATAGTGCTGAAACTTTCAGATTGTTTTGCTGAAAGTCCACCCTAACGTTTATGCTAATTGTTGTCCTACTTTTCCATTCACCCATGAGAAGGACACTGTGCTTCCGTGCGCACACACACACACACACACACACACAAAGTGACATTTTATTATTAATTCATCATTCCGCAGCCTACATTTAAAACCTGCATCCATGCAGCAATGCTGCCAGTTGCACCTGCATACGCAAGCAAGCCCAACCAAACACGTAATTAATAAAGGCACGCTAGCCCACATACACACGCACTGGGACAAGCACACTCGGAATACACACACTTACACAAGAAGCAAGCACACTATTCTTGTGGAGGCATCAGAAATTTCTGGGGAGAGAGAGAGAGAGAGAGAGAGAGAGAGAGGAGAGAGAGAGAGAGAGAGAGAGAGAGAGAGAGAGAGAGAGAGAGAGAGAGAGAGAGAGAGAGCGAGAGAGAGAGAGAGAGAGAGAGAGAGAGAGAGAGAGAGGAGAGAGAGAGAGAGAGAGTGTATTGAGAGAGAGAGGAGAGGAGAGAGAGAGAGAGAGAGAGAGAGAGAGAGAGAGAGACCCAACCACAACACATTCTCTCTCGCAAACTCAATTGTTCAGTCCGTGCGTGCGTGTGTGCCTGTGAGCATGCGTGCGACTGTGTGTGCGTGCGTGTCGCGTGCGTGTGTCCTAGCCAGCATGTGTGCGTGTGGGGTGCTGTGGTGACAGAGTGGGAGGTTAAGTAAGGATGTGGTGGAGGCTGTTCACATTCATTTCATGTCACACACACCGGGCGCCGTGCAAAGTCACTGTGACAGCATACAATTCCCCCCAGGCCGCCGCCGCAACCCCCCCCCCCCACCCTCCTGCCTCTGATTCTGCCTTCGGTCATGGCTTTACAGTTCACACTTTCCCCTTATGCCCGAGCTTTCTGGTTCCAATTACTAGTTAGCCGTTTCACACACGCTTTTAGGGAGAGAGACACGATGCATGCAACGGAATTAAGGCGCAGGTGGCATTAGGGCATCTTGCTCAAGGGTGTGGATAACGCAGGATTTTGAACCCAGATCCTACCATGACTACATTCACATTTAGGGCGTGTGTCAGTCGCTTCTATCCAAAGCAATTTATAAAAAAGTGCAGACTAGACTACATGGACCCCCAACCTTCCCACCCTGGGTCTGTCTTTGTAAATCGACTTTGACAATCTGTTCTCCTCGTCCACCATAACATCTGTTTGAAATGCATCGTTGTGTTCCCATTTCCTGTAAGAACGCTAAAAAGGTTTGGCTACATCGAGATGTGGGGTAGGATAGTGCAATTTAGTTATTATAGTGGTTAGATTATGAATTATGATAGATTATAGATAATAGGGACTATATGATGGAGACCCAAAGGCTAAGGATTCACTCCGCTCATGTCTGAAGGAAATTCCCTTCGGGGATGAACAAAGTAGCTCTCTCTCACCTCCATCAGTCAGACCACTTTGATATCCAAACCGGTCGGCTGAGGGACTAAAAAAGCGGATAATATAAAGTATTACATTTAAAGAGGAAACCGCTATTCCGTATTTCACCCAGAAAGGTTAAAAGATGAATATTTAATGTCTCATGTATTTTTTTTGTCTCAACCTTTTTGTGCTCAAATCTCTTCAGATCCCCGCTGGCTGGAGGCAGGGGGTCCTGCTCTACACGACGAATGAGTCCACCTCCCCCACCTCCTCGCCTCCTCTCCTCACCTCCTCCTCCCTGGATCTTCAGTGTCATGACCCCGTCCCCACGCCACCCCTCTCCGTCACGATGACAGCGGCCCTGAGTCCGCTGAAGGGTGAAAAATGTCCCCAGAAACCACAACTGCCAACTTCACAAATCACTCTGACCTTTCACACAGAGACTTAGACACACAGCGCACACAAACACACTCACATAAGCACACACACACACACACACACACACACACACACACACACACACACACACACACACACACACACACACACACACACACACACACACACACACACACACACAAGCGTGAACATACACAGACACACACACACATAAGCACACACACACACACACACACACACACAAGCGTGAACATACAGACAGACACACACACATAAGCATACACACACACGCACAAACACACACACACTGACACGCACACACACACACAAACACACACACACACGGATCCAAGTCTGTCCTTGCCAGCCAAGAGAGCATTTATAGTTGGCAGCAGAATGAGTACAAGCCTCCATCAATCTCAGACAATTAGTCTTCATTCTGATCCCTGAGTTTAGAGATCAAGTCCATTGCATGCTGGGAGAATTTTTGTCT
Source organism: Melanogrammus aeglefinus (assembly GCA_900291075.1). Classification (NCBI taxonomy): domain Eukaryota; kingdom Metazoa; phylum Chordata; class Actinopteri; order Gadiformes; family Gadidae; genus Melanogrammus; species Melanogrammus aeglefinus. Next base: position 23,631 of record OLKM01003213.1, on the reverse strand, counting down.
TTCCCCCCCCTGGAAAGACCCGGAAAATTATAAAGAGATTAGAAAGCAAATTTTGGACGCGTCATGTAGGAGTGCAACTTTTCATGAAAAATGTTATTTTTTCAGTAAAGTTTTTCACAGCTTGCTGTGCGGCTACACACGTTGTGTATCTGCTGGGTTTATGCGTGTACAGTATTTATGGTCCCCTTGAACTGAAATCTACATTTTAGTCATCAAGTCATACATCACATGCTAGAACATATTCTGAATGCATTTCATCAAACGTACCGTCAAAAATCAATACGTTCAATCACGCTCTGCATAGTGAGCAGCTACACTGTTCCACTATTGTCCGATAGATAACATAGCAGGGGAAGGTTAACATAGAGGCTACATAACGTACGGATAGGGAGGATTCAAATTACACCTTCAAGAAAAAACGATATTATATCTGGAGAACTATTAGCATCTCGTACCATTTAGCCATTAAAGAACACATTTGAATTTACATTTAAATTTCGGGTATTTTAGACCCTTTTACCCAAAGTGACTTACAATCCAAAGCACTTTACGGAGATCCACGTCATTAAGGAGCGGGTAAGAGTAGGGAGAGTTTAGGCCCCATCTTGCTCCAGGAGGCCTACAACTAGACTGATGACATCGAGGTTTGAACTAACCCTTTCCGCTAGGGAATAAACCAGGCGAGACCAGATTCACTCCACCATCCTGCCACAAAATCCTCATAAAAAAAAGTCAACTTTACAGCCATGCTCTTTTAAAGGAGAACTTTAACGACAAAACAGGGGCTAGCTTTCCGTCCTCCCCTTATATTATGCCGGTGTGATCTGTAAGCAAGCGCAGACCTGCATGATGTATAAGCGACGGGGTTGAAGTGGTCGTGCAGGAGTAAGTGTTCTCGGGGGCCGGGGTAAACAATAGGCTGCCTCTCACCTGCTCAGCGCATCGCTCAGTCAAGTAGCGGGAGCAGGCAAACAGCAGGATATACACGGAGCTGGACACGCACCAAGGTCCTCACGATGATGGTAAAACACACACGATGTGCACGCATTCGGCAACACACACAGCCACGCACGCAGACACACAGACAAAAAAACTAAAACAAAAACAGGCTATAAATAAAACACACATGCACACACACGGATACACACAAGCACACGAACACGCACCAAAACCAATCCCACACACACACACACACAAGCAGGATACTCGACACACACAAAGTAAACACACGGACAAAACACACTCCGGGATAAACACACTCCAGTAAACGCACACAGACACACACAAGCCACGCTGCAGTTTTCGAAACTCTCCCCATCCGCCTCTCGCTCAATCATTCCCCCTCTCCCCCTTCTCTGCCTCTCTCTCCCGCTCTGGAAAAAAAAACCAGGATGGATGCAGTGGGCAGGAGAGAAGGAGGGAGGGAGGGAGGGAGGGAGGGAGGAGGGAGGAAAGGTAGAGGAAGTAAATGAGATCCCAATGAGATGCCAAGGTGTGTTAGTGGTGAGGCGCTCGGAATGAGAAAACCGCCTGAAGGGAAGGGAGCAGCTCGATTGAGTCTGAGCACCGTGTGTGTGTGTGTGTGTGTGTGTGTGTGTGTGTGTGTGTGTGTGTGTGTGTGTGTGTGTGTGTGTGTGTGTGTGTGTGTGTGTGTGTGTGTGTGTGTGTGTGTGTGTGTGTGTGTGTGTGTTGCCCTCCTCCCCAATCGCATTAGTGCTCGCTAACGGTTACCATGTGAGATGCATAGCAATCGCTTAGCGGTGGGAGGAATAGGAGGGGATGAAGAACAAGAGGAGAAGAGAGGAGAGAGCGGATAGGGGGGGGGGGGGAGGAGGAGGAGGAGGACACAAGGAGAGCAGCGTCGAGGAAGAGGAGGAGAGAGGGAAGAAAGGAAGGAGGAAGGAAGTTGTTGGTGTTTGACAGTAAATAAGAGCGATAGGAAGATGAATGCATGAGGAGAGGAGCAGGAGGTGGGGGGGGGGTGGAAACAGCTGTTAGAGAGGGAGGTGGAGAGGAGGAGGCCGGAGGGGAGAAGGAGGGAGAGGAGTGGGAGAAATGTCAAAAGAAATAAAAAGCGCAAGGAATGGAGAGAGAGAGGGAGAGAGAGCAGGGACCGAAAGAGAGAACACGCCAGGGAGGAGAGGAGAATGTGAGGAGGGCCAAGGGGAGAGCATGAGACACATTAAAAGGCTGTTCTCCCCTGGCTAACAAAGAGCCATCGCGGTGCTAACCGCTACGCTGTGACCCGCGGCAGCACGGAGGACAGGGAACTCGACCAACACACACGCTACATAATCAATGCAAAGGCACGCGACGATTAAGACACGATACAAAGGAGGAGGAGGAGGTGTGTGTGGGGGGGGGGGGGGGGCGCGGAGTACCGAGGAAGAGGAGAACGTTCTAGAACCTTCAACAATATTCCTAGAACATTCACACTACATTCTAAGACCCTCTAGAGCCACCAACTACATTCCAAAACAACATTCCCCGAACCTTCAAAAAAAAGGGCGGAGTACCGAGGAGAGGAGAACGTTCTAGAACCTTCAACAATATTCTAGAACATTCAACTACATTCTAGAACCCTCTAGAGCCACCAACTACATTCCAAAACAACATTCCCCGAACCTTCAAAAAAAATTCTACAAACATTTGACAACATTCTAGAACCTTCAGCTAAATTCTACAACATTCCAGAAGAGTCCGATGCACTCAACAACGCTTGACAATTCTAAATATTTGAGAACATTCCAAAGAACATTCTACTTTGTTGTTGTGATCAAAGATGAACACTCCTGTTTACCGTGTTACGCAGACATATTTTCTGTCTGGTAAATACCTCGACTGTGGCATTCCCTTTTCACACTTAGAGCAAATACTTAGTGAGCAGTGGCACACGGTCTACGAACAGGAATAAATCAAACAAGTGAGAACAGGGAAAGTAAAAAAATGGTGTCATTGGATCACAGAACTGCTTCAAACAGCGAGCCAAGGCCAGACGCAGTCAGACACACCGGTTCCACGGAACAAGGCCCCTCAGTGCACAATAGACCGGTGTGTGTGTGTGTGTGTGTGTGTGTGTGTGTGTGTGTGTGTGTGTGTGTGTGTGTGTGTGTGTGTGTGTGTGTGTGTGTGTGTGTGTGTGTGTGTGTGTGTGTGTGTGTGTGTGTGTGTGTGTGTGTGTGTGTGTGTGTGTGTGTGTGCGCGCGCGCGTTCGTGTCCTACGGCAGTGTGATATACATACACGGAGCTCCCGCACGCATGCACCTTGCGTGCATCCTCTTGCATCGGCATGCGTCCGGGAACGAAGCGAACATTATTTTTTGAACATATGGTGTCACGTGGGCGCGCAAACGCAATGGCTTTGAATGGCGCGAGTCTGTGGCATGTAGGTGGTGTGTGCGTGGTGATGTGTGTCAGTGTGGCACGCAAGGCTGTGCCTAAACAATTTCCCTTTACCAAGAAGCACCAATCCTCCGCGAGTCACGGCAAGTCATTATGACGATGAATCACGATGAGGATTGTGATTATGGTGGCCTATCAACGACAATTTAATTTCAATTGAGTGTGTTTCCGTGCGTGCGTGCGTCTTTGGTCCCAAAGCACGTCAACCCCCTGGATGGTGACTGAGTGATCCGTTACATGATGACGGGGAGGGTGGGCGACACAGCCCGGAGAGGAGCTGTGATCACCCCTCTGGACCTAAAGCGACTGACGCACGGGTTTAAACTACAGCCACAAAAAGTCGCGCTCTGAATCCCTCGCGTGTCACGTGCCGGTGCCTCTACGTTGTTTCGAATTGATTGATTTGGGATTGATTCGATTCTTAAGACAACTGAGGGGTGCCGCTGACTGTGAGGGATGTGGGGAGGGGGTGAGAAGGTCGAATACGATGATAGGAGCAGTTTAACCCGTCAGAGACCGGTTTAGGGGTGGAAGGGGAGCTCTGGAGGAATACGGCGGCGGGACAAAGGAGGGGAACCAGTTGCGCATTGAATTGAGTACCCGAAATACACAACTCACGCTTGATGTTAGTCTCCATCCTCTTTTACAAAGGACCCCGCTACCTGACAGATAGGCAGTTTTAGTTTGGACTCGGTGAATTCCAAACCATTGCTTGGTAGTAGACGAGATGGGTGATTAAGTTTGGTGATGGAGTTAGTGAAACGTTGGTCTTTTCTAATTAAAGAAAGGTTAACGGTCAGATGTGTTAACATGTTTCCGACTGGATATTTATTGTGGATTTAAATCACTGTGGAGCCAATAAAGGCTTTAGGATCGGTCCCATCCCGTCCCCGTGCGCTTGACGCTCACCGGCGGCAGCGACTCAACCGAGACGTTTGAGACGACATTTTATTGCCGTTTATCAAGAAAAAAATTAGCATTTTCCGTTTGACTCGACAGTCGAAAGTGTTGCTGTGAGACTATTTGAAACAAAAACGCATCCAGCTTAGCCAAACGTAACGCGTCTCCGTTCCTCCGTCCCTCGCCACCGAGCAACCATCACCATCCCAACGTCTGATTGAAAAAACACAACTTTCGGTGTACCGACCCAAAACCCCCTCTTCGACCTCAAAGTACCAAACAACCAACCATCTGACTGATTATAAACCGCATTAAATCTCTCTCCACTGGACCGCGGATCATCCCGGTGAAGTCAACCACCGTGGCTGTAGCGCGCAGGTTCTGGCCACGAATCAACCCATAAAAATAAAAAGCGAGTAGACCCGGGTACATACCTTCCTCCCCGAGACAGTCCTCCGCCGCGCCGATCAATAACATCCACAGCACCGAGGCGAGCGTCCAGTGAGGAGGAAGATCCATGTTGGTTATGAGAGGCGCCGCGGCTCTCTGCTCATAGCTCTCCGATCGCGCGCGAGACGAGGCGCACCGCAGCAGCAGCAGAGTCACACTAACCGCTGAGTGTTGCACGAGACACACACACCACACACACGCGGCCTGTTTGAAGGAGGGGGGGGGGGGAGGACTCCGATTGGTGTTGAGAGCGATGGAGTGGTGTCTGTCTGTCTTTGTGTGAGAGAGAGCGTGTGCGTGTGAAGCGTAAGTCTCCAAAGACTTCAATCTATCAGAGGCGAGTGTCGACCTTGACTCTCCAGAGTCCACGCCACCAGTTGTTTTAGTGGCGGAACTAATCGCACGATGCTGTGTGCATGTGTCTATATGTGTGTTGCGCTGGAGCGACGGCAGCAGAGAGAGCGCGTGGGAGCCTCTACATTATCGCAAGAGAACTAAACCCACAGGGAGGTCCGAACAGCTCGACGCGCTGTATACGTCGATTACGTCACGCACGTGGAGCTGCGTCCGGTGATCGCCCCGTGAAGCGCGCGGTGATATTTTAAAATTAAAAGTTGGCGGAAGCGGTTGAAAGCCGTGCATGCGTGTCAGTGTGTGCACCCTGTATATTTAGCGTCAATCATGCACTATATTCGTCAAATCATCGCGAACTGCAATGTTTCTTTCTTCATTTTTCATTCAGATTCGGTCAGTTTGAATCACGAAACTATACCAATCAGAGAGCATCCTCGCACTGACCCCAAAAGGCAAAGCAGAGCAGAAGGACTGGAGAGGAGGAGCTGGCTGGCGAGAGTCGGACGTTACAGCGTTCAGCGGTTATGATGTCCGGCTGACGGCGCACCACGCCTGCAGCCGGTACGGAAGCCCCGACGTCCTGACGTCCGAAAACCTGCTCTCCGAGGCCGCATGTTTACAGTGGAACTTGGCCACTAAAATAAGACCTTCACAGTTTGTGAGTGCGTATCCTGCAGTCCCCCCGGGCTGTGCCTGTAGGCGGATGTTCAGGATGTCAAATATTATACTGAGTTGTAATTATGTCTTTAGTGGGGAATTGGGTCACCTTCACCGGGTTATTGATTTCATGATCCAGACAAATGCCCCCCGCCCCCCCCCCCCACCCACACACACACACACACACGCACGCACGCACGCACACACACAGACAAACACTGCTAGCATTATGTCCTCGCAGTATTTCCTCTTCATCGTTTAACAATGACAAGTGATATTTTGATCATTGATATGAGACTGCTAATTGTCTGAAGCAGGTTTGATAAGAGATCAAACACTTTATTGATCACACTCATAATCTGAGAAATGGATTGAATGCTCTCTCTGCTCTCTTGGACTTAATGTTAGATTATTATCAGGGATGTCAAATGAGATAAAACGAAATAAATGGGTGTTATTGATATAAACTCTAGAGTTGAATGTGACTTTATCAGATGGAACTTTGCATCCTGCACAGTCCCTTGTGTCCAATCTGTACGAGAGAGAGAGAGAGAGAGAGAGAGAGAGAGAGAGAGAGAGAGAGAGAGAGAGAGAGAGAGAGAGAGAGAGAGAGAGAGAGAGAGACAAACACACACACACCCACACACCCAGAGAGAGGGACAGAGAGAGATAGAGGGACAGAGAGAGGGAGATTGAGAGCGACAGATGGGGAGAGAGAGGGAGAGTGGGAAAGAGCGAGAGAGAGAGATTGAGAGCGCAAGAGAGAGAGTCACAAGGAGACAGAGCGCGAGAGAGGAGGATTGGAAGAGAGAGACACACACTCAGACAGACAGACCGAGAGAGAGAGAGAGAGAGAGAGAGAGAGAGAGAGAGAGAGAGAGAGAGAGAGAGAGAGAGAGAGAGAGAGAGAGAGAGAGAGAGAGAGAGCTCACACAACAAGTCAAGTCTTGAAGGATCGTTCCGTGACTAGAGCCTACTTGCCCGCCTGCATCACGTTGGAATACCTCCACCTCCTCCACCTCCTCCTCCCCCTCCTCCTCCTCCTCCTCCTCCTCCTCCTCCTCCTCCTCTAAGCACGACACACATCACGGGACCATGACTGTGCTGATCAGAGGAGATCCACAGCGATGTCATCAGTGATGTCATCAGCGATGTCATCAATGATGTCATCAGTGATGTCCGTCGTGTCTTTTTGAAATTCAAATATCCATTGCGCGTCTCAAACTTCTCCCCAATCGCACACACACACATGCACCCACCCTTCAGTTTTTGATAGTTTATCATTTATACTTTACATAAAATGGGTACAAAATGATCCAACGCCAGTCGACTGCCTTGCTTATGGGACCTAAAAGACTCTCTTGCCTAAGGGGGCCATCCGATGGCCAGTCAATGGTTTTCAGGAATCACACAGACAGCAACTCACACTTTCACCTTGAAGCATAAAACAGGTTTCACCTGTTCACTAGGGTCAGGGGTCATCCATCAACACGCCGTGTACAGTAGCGGATATTTACGGAAATATTATATTTTATGTCACGGATATCGCTCAAGGCGCAAACTGAACGTGTATAAATAGCCAACTATTGATGACTGCACTCAATACACAATTAAAAACAAAACAGTAGGGACAGCATTTCCAAAAGGTGGGAAACAGTTCTTAAAATGCAGAATTATGGCGATTGCATTGAGGGTACACTTGGCACTTTATCAATGCGCAACGCCGCGAGCCGTGCCTCTTTCACGGCTTGAAGGACATGCTAACGGGCGTGCTAACAGAATGACCAGTCAGCAGATCCGATAGCACCTCTGAGCTAACGCCGCCGCAGCCGCCACTCATAAAGCAGCTCCGTAATGACCCTAATAAGAGTTTTACTAGCTCAGGCGGAGCCTCGAAGGGGAGTTGATTTCGCACACGCACACACACACACCATGTACACACACCCATGCACACACTTACGTATGTATGCACGCACGTACGCTCGCAAATGGATACATGTGTACATACACGCACGCTCCCATACACACACACATTCAGACACACGAGCACACAAACACACACGCACACACACACGTATATCCACAGTCACACACCATGTGGTCCCCAATGGACAAGCACACACCATCACAATGCCTATGTATAAATTGACACGCACACATACACACACACACACACACACACACACACACACACACACACACACACACACACACAGACATATTTGTATAAAGACATGCACACACTGACGCGAATGCACGCATATAAACATACCCACACTCATGTGTACACAGATATACGTACATGCATTCAACACGTGCAAACATACTGTATAAGACTCACAAATTAACAGAAAGCCTCAAAATCAATCACAAACAGACACACTCACAGTTTTACACACGCACACATACACACACAGGGTGTTTAACCATTGTTTGTGCTGCATGCCTCCAACACAAAACAATTATAAAATCCCCTGGCCTGTTTGCTAAAGTTATTGATTTAGAGTGTGTTGTGTGTTGTCGAGAGATACATGTAAATATCTACCTTATAGTGTATGTGTGTGTGTGTGTGTGTGTGTGTTGTGTGTGTGTGTGTGTGTGTGTGTGTGTGGTGTGTGTTGAGTGTGTGGTGTGTGGGTCTGTAATACTCCCATTAATGCTACAGCTCTCCCCATCATTTTCTGATGATGAACCCCATACGCACACACTTGGACACACACACACACACACACACACACACACACACACACACACACGTGGACACACTTGGACACACACACACACACACACACACACTAACACACACACACACACACACACACACACACACACACACTGGTGGAATGCTCGTTGGCGTTCTCTTAACAGGCGTGTGTGTGTCCTCTCTTCCCTTTCATCCAAGTCAAAGAACCGGTAAAATTAGAGATTATATTAATATAAAGCCATCATGCCATTAAAATATGCTCAGGTCACACCTATAGCCCGCCCCTCCCCCCCC
>OLKM01003212.1:2500-41162 GCA_900291075.1 Melanogrammus aeglefinus | reverse complement strand
AACCGGTGACCGATGCAATAATGTTTAATGTTTTCAAATGCCGTTGCGGGTTTTGTCAGGTTTAATTTTCTTGGCATGCTCGTGTGTAATCTACTTGAAGTAATGGGTTTGTGTAACGCCGTCGCCTGCTATTGGCGTGCTTTACAGATATTGGAATTTATTGACGCGTCCCTTCCACCGTGGTAAACGTGTTAAAAATAAAAAAGGGCGAATTTAACGGACCGCAACATGCGTGACCAGATGTAAAATTCCAGTCGACACACCCAAACTTTGGTCGCAAAATAGCGACCCATTGTTTCTCATCTGGAGCCCTGTGCTGCATGTAATGCAGTTTGTTAATGGCTGTTATTTGATGCATTTAGTTTCAGTAATGATGACAAACCGTACATGTTCTTACTCCTTGGGTCCAACGGCAGAACCTGAGAAGGTGAACCCCACTGGGGCCAAGGCAAGCAAAGGAGAAATAACCTGTTGTGTTGGCAAACTGTCTGAAATGGGTGTCTAGAATTCTGTGTCAATGCATAAGACCGTGAAGTGTGCCTATAAAGGTTTTGCTTATTTATTTTTTTTCTCTAGGTTTCCTCGGCGCTAGATACTGGTCCAGTTATCTCTGCAAACTGGCGTCTGCAAACCCAGAATTCTGGGTTCAACATGGTATGGTTGACTTGATAATCACAAAACACTCCGTGGCTCCACAGAATGAATGTTGCATTTTTTACCGCCCAGTCTGAAGATTCATGAGAATTGATGGTACACACTCTGACCCTCCATAAGACGGGCTATGGCAGCTGGTTTACTGGCGATACACGTCATCAACAACGGGCATTTCTTTTCCACCAGATTCTGAATCATTTGAAACGTTACGGGGTGGTCACGTTTAACCATGACGGTCACCATCTTGCCTCAAATTCCCGTGGCCATGCAAGATGTTTCCATAAAATGTCCTTGCCATAGGCCTTCACTAAGGTGTCGACCGTGCTGACTCTGTCCATTTAACGCAGGTTTGGTGCATTTGACAGTGCTAAATCCACTTGGAAGAAATGAGCTGATGAAATTCATCTTTCCTTTTCATCTCCCAGTGTCCACATGTGCTACGCTAGTCCTTTGCTCCTCCCCTGTTGGCCCTTGGACGGCACTGAGAAGACCCTGTATCCCAGGTGTAGGTGACCTCTTTGGAATCCCGGGAGGGTCAGTGTGCAAATGACTGAGAAAATTCCCACACCCTGAATTCATGATGTCAATGATGCTTCTGCGTATCGAACAACTTAAGATGGCCTATGGACGAGTTCCTGCATTTTTGTCTGTTTGCTTTTCCCTAGGACCTAGACGTTGTCCTGTTACTGCCGTCCTCAAACCCAGTTTCTGGCATTTTCATGGGTATGTTGACTGTCATATCACAAAACCACTCCATCCGCCATAATGAACAAGAACTAAGCAGGCTGGTAAAACTGTTACGCGTTTTCACTCTTGCAGTTTTGTTTGGTGATCAAGGATCGAATTTTGGAAGTTGGTTTGCCGTGTAACGGAGATACAAGTAAATTTAGTGGGTTTATAACATCCACAGGACAAGAACCCGGGACCGATTGCAATAATGTTTAATGTTTCCAAAATCTGCGTTTGCGGTTTTGTTCAGGTTTATTTCTTGGGCATGCTCGTTGTAATCTACTGAGTAAATCGCGTTTGTGTAAACGCCGTCGCTGTCTATTGGCCTGCTACACGATATTGGATTTATGTGACGCGTCCCTTCCACGTGTAACGTGTTTAAAATATAAAAAAGGGCGGAATTTACTGGACGCCACATCATGCGTGAACCAGATGTAAAATTTTCAGTCGCACACAACAACCTTTGGTCGCAAAAATGCGACCATTTGGTCTCAATGCCTGGAGCCCTGTCTGTGCCATGTTATGCAGTTGTAATGGCTGTAATTTGAATGGCATTTAGTTTTTCAGTATGATGAACAACCCGTTACATGTCTTTACTCCTTGGGTCAACGGCACGAACCTGAAGAAGTTGGACCCACTGGTTTGCCAAGGCAAGCAAAGGGGTAAACCTGTTGTTTGTTGCAACTGTCTGAAGTCGGTTGTCTAGAACTGTTGTCATGCAATAAGGACGTGAAGTGCCCTTATTTAAGGTCTTGCTTTATTTATTTTTTCTCTAGGGTTCCTCGGCGCCTAGAACTGGTCCAGTGGATCTGGCCAAACTGGCGTCTGCAAACCAGAATCTCTGGGTTCAACAATGGTATGTTTGAACGTTGGAATCACAAAAACACTCCGTGGCTCCACCAGAATGATGTTTGCATTTACCGCCCCGTCTGAAAGATTCTATGACTGATTTGGTTAACACTACTCTGACCCCTCCCATAATGACGGGCTATTGCAGCTGGTTTACCTGCGAATACACGTCATCACTAACGGGCATTTCTTTCCCACCAGATTCTGATCATTTGAACGTACGGGGTGGTCACGTTTAACCCATGACGTCACAATCTGCCTCAATCCCGTGGCCATGGCAGAATTGTTTCATAAATGTTCTGCCATTAGGCCTTCACTAAGGTGTCGGACGGTGCTGATCTGTTCCATTAACGGCAGGTTTGTGCATTTTGACAGTGCTTAAACCACTTGAGAAATGAGCTGATGTAATCTGTCCTTTCATCTCCCAGTCCACCATGTGCACGCTAGTCCTTTGCTCCTCCCTGTTGGCCCCTTGACGGCACTGAGAACCCTGTATCCAGGTGTAAGGTGACCTCTTGGAAATCCCGTGGGAGGGGTCTAGTTGTGCAAATTGACTGAGAAAAATCCCCAACCTGATCATGATGTCAAATGTGCTTTGCGTATGAACAACTTAAATTGGCCTATGACGAGTTCCTGCATTTTGTCTGTTGCTTTCCTAGGACCTAGACCTGTCCTGTGACTGCCGTCCTCAAACCCAGTTCTGGGTCATCATGGTATGTTGACGTTCATATCACAAAACACTCCATCCGCCATAATGACAGACTAAGCAGCTGGTTAACTGTTAAACGTGTTCACTTGCATGTTTGTTGGTGATCAAGACGAAATTTGGAAGTTGGTTTGCCGTGTAACGGAGATAAAAGTAAATTTAGTGTTTATAACATCCACAGACAAGAACCGGTGACCGATGCAATAATGTTTAATGTTTTCAAAATCTGCGTTGCGGTGTTTTGTCAGGTTATTTTTCTTGGCATGCTCGGTGGTGTAATCTACTGAGTAATAGCGTTTGTGTTAACGCCGTCGCTGCTATTGGCCTGCTACAGATATTGGATTTATTGACGCGTCCCTTCCACGTGTAACGTGTTAAAATAAAAAAAGGGCGAATTTACTGGACGCACATGCGTGACCAGATGTAAAATTCAGTCGCACACACAAACTTTGGTCGCAAAATGCGACCATTTGGTCTCAATCTGGAGCCCTGTGCTGCATGTATGCAGTTGTTAATGGCTGTAATTTGAATGCATGTAGTTTCAGTAATGATGACACCCGTACATGTCTTACTCCTTGGGTCAACGCCAGAACCTGAGAAGGTGAACCCACTGGTGCCAAGGCAGCAAGGGGACAACCTGTTGTTGTTGCAACTGTCTGAATGGTGTCTAGAACTGTGTCATGCATAAGACGTGAAGTGCCTTATTAAGGTTTTTGCTTATTTATTTTTTTCTCTAGGGTTCCTCGGCGCTAGAACTGGTCCAGTGATCTGCCAAACTGGCGTCTGCAAACCCAGATCTGGGTCAACATGGTATGTTGACGTTGATATCACAAAACACTCCGTGGCTCCACAGAATGATGTTGCATTTTACCGCCCCAGTCTGAAGATTCATGACTGATTGGTACACACTCTGACCCTCCATAATGACGGGCTATGCAGCTGGTTTACTGCGAATACACGTCATCACTAAACGGGCATTTCTTTCCACCAGATTCTGATCATTTGAACGTACGGGGTGGTCACCGTTAACCATGACGTCACAATCTGCCCTCAATCCCGTGGCCATTGGCAGATGTTTCATAAATGTCTGCCATGGGCCTTCACTAAGGTGTCGGACGGTGCTGACTCTGTTCCATTAACGCAGGTTTGTGCATTTGACAGTGCTTAAACCACTTGAGAAATGAGCTGATGTAATCTGTCCTTTCATCTCCCAGTCCACCATGTGCACGCTAGTCCTTTGCTCCTCCCTGTTGGCCCTTGACGGCACTGAGAACCCTGTATCCAGGTGTAAGGTGACCTCTTGGAATCCCGTGGGAGGGTCTAGTTGTGCAAATGACTGAGAAAAATCTCAAACCTGATCATGATGTGTCAAATGTGCTTTGCGTATGAACAACTTAAATGGCCTATGACGAGTTCCTGCATTTTGTCTGTTGCTTTTCCTAGGACCTAGACCTGTCCTGTGACTGCTGTCCTCAAACCCAGTTTCTGGGTCATCATTGGTATGTTGACGTTCATATCAACAAAACACTCCATCCGCCATAATGACAGACTAAGGCAGCTGGTTAACTGTTAAACGTGTTCACTTGCATGTTGTTGTTGGTGATCAAGACGAAAATTTGGAAGTTGGTTTGCCGTGTAACGGAGATAAAAGTAAATTTAGTGTTTTATAACATCCACAGACAAGAACCGGTGACCGATGCAATAATGTTTAATGTTTCAAAATCTGCGTTGCGGTTTTTGTCAGGTTATTTTTCTTGGCATGCTCGTGTGTAAATCTACTGAGTAATAGGCGTTGTGTAACGCCGTCGCTGCTATTGGCCTGCTACAGATATTGGATTTATTGACGCGTCCCTTCCACGTGTAACGTGTTAAAATAAAAAAAGGGCGAATTTACTGGACGCACATGCGTGACCAGATGTAAAATTCAGTCGCACACACAAACTTTGGGTCGCAAAATGCGACCATTTGGTCTCAATCTGGAGCCCTGTGCTGCATGTATGCAGTTGTTAATGGCTGTAATTTGAATGCATTTAGTTTCAGTAATGATGACACCCATACATGTCTTACTCCTTGGGTCCAACGGCAGAACCTGAGAAGGTGAACCCACTGGTGCCAAGGCCAGGCAAGGGGATAACCTGTTGTTGTTGTTGCAACTGTCTGAATGGTGTCTTAGAACTGTGTCATGCATAAGACGTGAAGTGCCTTATTAAGGTTTTGCTTATTTATTTTTTTCTCTAGGGTTCCTCGGCGCTAGACTGGTCCAGTGATCTGCCAAACTGGCGTCTGCAAACCCAGATCTGGGTCAACATGGTATGTTGACGTTGATATCACAAAAACACTCCGTGGCTCCACAGAAATGATGTTGCATTTTACCGCCCCAGTCTGAAGATTCATGACTGATTGGTACACACTCTGACCCTCCATAATGACGGGCTATGCAGCTGGTTTACTGCGAATACACGTCATCACTAACGGGCATTTCTTTCCACCAGATTCTGATCATTTGAACGTTCGGGGTGGTCACGTTAACCATGACGTCACAATCTGCCTCAATCCCGTGGCCATGGCAGATGTTTCATAAATGTCTGCCATGGGCCTTCACTAAGGTGTCGGGACGGTGCTGACTCTGTTCCATTAACGCAGGTTTGTGCATTTGACAGTGCTTAAACCACTTAAGAAATGAGCTGATGAAAAAGTCCTACCATCTCCCAGTCGACCATGTGCACGCTAGTCCGTTGCTCCTCCCTGTTGGCCCTTGACGGCACTGAGAACCCTGTATCCAGGTGTAAGGTGACCTCTTGGAATCCCGTGGGAGGGTCTAGTTGTGCAAATGACTGAGAAAAATCTCAACCTGATCATGATGTCAAATGTGCTTTGCGTATGAACAACTTAAATGGCCTATGACGAGTTCCTGCATTTTGTCTGTTGCTTTCCTAGGACCTAGACCTGTCCTGTGACTGCCGTCCTCAAACCCAGTTCTGGGTCATCATGGTATGTTGACGTTCATATCACAAAACACTCCATCCGCCATAATGACAGACTAAGCAGCTGGTTAACTGTTAAACGTGTTCACTTGCATGTTTGTTGGTGATGAAGACGAAATTTGGAAGTTGGTTTGCCGTATAACGGAGATAAAAGTAAATTGGATGTTTATTACATCCACAGACAAGAACCGGTGACCGACGCAATCATGTTTAATGTTTCAAAATCTGCGTTGCGGTTTTGTCAGGTTATTTTCTTGGCATGCTCGTGTGTAATCTACTGAGTAATAGCGTTGTGTAACGCCGTCGATGCCATTGGAGCTGTCTCCAAGTGATGATAACTTTCACAGACCTGTTCTGAATGACTGTGAATGCACCATATTTATTCTGAATGGAGACACTGGCCGCTCGGTTCTTTGCGTAAACCTGACGAAGACAACGTGGGATGCCGTCAGCCTAGCACGTGTTGGGCTGTTTCAGAACCAATGGGGTCTGCAACGCGTTAATGTGTTAATTCTGTTTTAGGTTCTCCGGTGGAAGGGGAACACTGCCTTACTGCTCACTACAAAGGTATATTAAAGTTTATAACTGGTTAAGTGGGCTTGGAAGTGGTCGTCCATGAACCTTGCTTGACTGCTACCGTGACGCTATTGAACTCTCTCACTGAATATTTTGTGGAAAGCGTAAAACATTCTGAGTAGCAAAATGTAAGCTTGAGATCAAAATGTATTTTTGAGAATATGTATAACATTGTTTCTTTCTCTACATAGGTGGAGCAATGAAGGCTAAAATTTGAGGTAATGAAGACATTGGAGTTGGCTAGTATTTGACCACGTCCACGCTACAATGATGATCTTCAACGCTTTTACCGAGTCATACTTTGAAGAAACTTCTTTACCAGATTCTGAGTAACCCAATGGAGCTCAACTCTGTTCAATTAGACTTGACGTGATTTTAAAAATGTCCTTTTTCTTCCAGACTGTATGGCCAGAACAAGGATGATGGCTGCATAGTCGACTGGTGTGTTCCGTTTTTCACTAACTGAATATAATGAGTGGTTGAAGTGATGATTATCCAATAGACAAGCATATGGCTGATTTAAAGTGATGCCAACTTTTAATCTGACCAACCTTGATGGGACTTTTTCATCTTAAACTCCGGTTTCTAGACGTGTGGCTAACGACAAGTTCTCCCTGCAGGTGGAAATGTGAACTAGCTCCACAAACGGACTTCGGCCAGTTGGTCCAATGGAGGCCATTGTTGAGGTGAGTACTACATGATCTTAATGCTTGTACACTTGCTTCACCGTGTTGTTTCAATGACGATAAACCTAGCTCACTTTGAACCGATGTGAAACTATACAAACTTACTGAGAAACTTCAGACCCCATATTGAGTGTTGACTATATTGGAAAGTTGCTTATGTCTATTTCTGCCAACAGACATGGGAAATGTTGGTGTGGCGAGATCGTCCTAGTTTGAAAAACTGCCAACATTTGAAGGTGAGGATTTATTTTTGTAAAAAAAATTTTTTTATAGTTTGCTTGGAATGATGATCATAAATTAGAATCTCGTTCGTCTGAATTACTGATGAGAAACCTAACCTGATTCGGGCCCAGCTCATCTGCTGGGTGTTTTGGACCATTTCTGTCAAAGCCTGAACCAATCTCCTTTTGCTTTAGGTGTCATGGTGGTAGTGTTCAGAAATGATTTCTACTCCAACCAAGGTGGGTGTGAAAAGACTCTGTGGTGCTGCATGGGTTAATGGTTAATTTAAATGCTTAAATGCATAATGACTAGGGCTGTAACAATATGCGCATCGAAACAGAGGCCACGAACCTGTCTCGCGGTGTGAGAAGGCAGAAGCGCTACACACCCTTTCTAACTCCCATTATCCTTCCAGTCCAGATCCAGCCACCGGGTATGCGCTGTTAGTGCCAGGGTTTCTGTTGTCCGGTAATAGAATTTTTTTTACTTTTTTTTATGTCAGACAAATTTGTTTCTCTCCGGTCAAATTGTCCGATGGAAATTTGCCAATATCCTGTCTAAACAATAGTCTGCTGACAGGGCTCCTCTTATCGACGCCGTAAGTCTGCGACGAGATGCCCTCGCTGTGATGACGGCTCTCCGTGGCTACGGCGGGTTGCATATCTCCACAGCCTGCAAAGTCCTCATATGCGATATGAACATCATTTATCCATTTACCCATCTTTTACGAGTAGTGTGTGTGTGCGCGAGGCTGGCTGGCTGTGTGACGTCAGCGAGTGAGTGGACGAGCGAGCTGTAGCTTGTGTGTCGAGTGAAGAAGCGAACAAGTCCGGTAGAATAAAGTACCCATCTTGTCAATAATCGGTGGCCGCTTCATTCCGACCTATAAGCAGACCAACTGCCAGTCAAATCACACAAAACACTAGAGACGGGGATCCCACAGGCAATTTTTTTTCGCGCTTGGCCCACTCTGGGTAAATGGTGTTCATGTTGCATTTGAGGACTTCGACGGCTGTTGGAGAGCTGTCTGTCATCACGTTGCATACTTATGGCATCGATAAGAGGGGGTGGTGTCAGCAGACTATTTAGACAAATTATTAGCAAATTTCAATCTGACAATTTGACCGGAGAGTTAGAAAGGGCGTATCGCGCTTGCCTTCTCACACCGCGAGACGGGCTCGTGGCTTTGAGTGTCGCGATTTCGGTTTCGATGCGCGTATCGCTACAGCCCTACTATATATTAATAGTATTCTTTATGTTCAAATCTTTTCAGTGTTCCAAATTATTTGTTAAATGTTATTAAAGTGTTTAAATAAAATGCTTTTTAAATTAAAAAAAAAAAGACAGATGTATCGAACCGTGGGTCAAAAATCGTGATACAAACCTAATGATAATGACACCCGCACATGTCTTACGCCTTGGGTCAACGCCAGAACCTGGGAAGGTGAACCCACTGGTGCCAAGGCAGCAACGGGACGGCCTGTTGTGGTTGCAACTGTCTGAATGGTGTCTCTATAAACTTGGGTGTCGTGCATCAGACTTAGTGCTGTATTAAGTTGAACTTTTTTTCTCTCTAGGGTTCCTCAGAGCTAGACTGGGCCAGTGTTGATCTGATTAGCTTGTTATTGACGGCATGAACGCTGCTGGTGATTGGTCCATCCTGACAAGTCTGGTCTCTTCAGGTCACTGCAGCGCTGCTGGAAGTGGCGTCTACAAAAATGGCCGGTCTCCTTTGTGCAAATTCCGCATTGCTTTGCTCATGTAATGATTATCAATAAAGCACTTTATTGTAAACTGGTTCATGCTTGTCCATCAAATTGATTGTGAATAAGGTGGACTGTTGTGATTACTTGTGTCAAACAGCAGTTTGCCCTACCTCTCCATTAGGTCCTTATTTGAAACCATATTCTACTTGAAAATATTAGGATGCTTTACTCCATAACAACTTGCAACTGAGGCAGCTATATTGTTGGCTACTCCAAAGGGCTTCGATTTGGGTTGAGAAATGGAACTGCAACCGTAAAGTAAAATGGCTTTTCAGTACAGCAGATGACAAAAGCTTACTGAAAGGGCAAAAAGTAAATGGTAGCGGGGATTAAGGTTAGGGTCGAGATTCCTGAAATACAGCGTTGCGGAAAATAAATCATTGCAAGGATTGGTGATTTCTAATGTGAGGTAACAATTAATTTGTTCAAAATACAGCAGGTAAGCACAGACAATTAAAAGGTATCCACATTTGTTTCATAGAAACATGAGGTGAATGTATTTAAACAGCCTCGGTTCATTCAAGTAACATGGTTAATTTACATAGTTTGTTTTGTGATGTTTCTGTAAATATGAATAAGTTAAATTAGTTGTATTATTACAGAGGCCTGCCACCTTCACTTAAACAACACTCAATGACGACACAAACTCAAAGTATTCACTCAAATACATCTGTAGACAATAGCCACATAACTCAGGATTATGAATAATGACGCACTGGAACTAAAAACGAATGCACTGGTTTTGGAGAACGAAATAGACCCGGACAACAATTTTTTCTCTTTCCATCAACAACTGCCACTATTACAATGGGGAGCAGTTCAACCGGAGCATTAAGACCGATGGCAAATTGTCAATTATTCCCTTCAACAGCAGAAGCCTTTACGCAAACTTCACTTCTATCATTCGATTCATTTTCACAACCATTCAATATCATCGCAATATCTGAAATCTGGATCACCAAGGACAGAGAACTGGACTTTGACATGGACGGTTATGAACTGAGTTATACGAATAGAAACAATAAAGGAGGAGGAGGAGTAGCCATATATGCGGATTGTGGACAAGACAATAAACATCAAGGTGCTGGACAGTATGACAACAGTAGTGGACAATGTTTTGGAATGCATATCAATATTTTATGTCATATTTTGTCAGGTAATGATTTAGATCAATTAGTAGATGGGATCAATTAAGAAATGACCAAATTAGAATTATGCTTTGATATTAATAAATTATCGTTAAACTAGAGCAAAACAAAATTGATGTCATTTGAAAACTGCAGAACAAATTAACAAATAAAATACAGATTGATGGCGTAGACATTGAACGAGTTAGTCAAATAAAATGCCTCGGTGTAACAATTGATGTCATTGGATTGAAACTAAACTGAAAATCTCACATAACACATACATAGTTGTCAAGAAGCATTGCAGTATTATATAAAGCTAAACAGGTTCTGGATCATAAATCACTACACATCCTCTATTGTTCACTGGTTTCCCCTTATTTAAGTTACTGTGTAGAGGTTTGGGGCAATAATTACAAGAGTACATTCACTGTTTATTCTGCAGAAAAGAGCCCTAACCCTAACCCTAATGCTGGATAGGGATCATACAAATTCATTATTCATACAGTCAAAAATACTCAAATTTTATATATAATTAAGAATAATAAATGAAAATGTTAATAATTATTATTATTATGACTCAGGAAGTTTAATCACAATGAGTTACGGCGAAGGGATGGGATTAAATAAGTGTAAACTTCTTCCCACTCCTTTTCAAACATGTTGCAATTTTCAAGTATTTGTCATTCATGTATCTTATTATGCTTTCTATTTTGTGTAACATCATTATTTTCTGTATGAAATTTTCTGTTTTCTTTTAGGCCTACATGTTCAAAATAAATTTCAATCATATATTTCAGTGTCACAGAATCACGTTGATCTCCAACATAAGAGGTGTTCTCTTTGAAATAAAAATAGCCATTAATCATCATTAAAAAAAAAAAGAAAAAAAAGCTAGAGGGAGCCGCGATATAGTCTCCAGACAAAGCACAAAGGCATAAATGTTTTTGTTTAACCAACAGAAAAAAGATGAATGTGTTATCTGAATGAACCGTAGGTGGCAGCAGGACGCTCAAAACAACTAATAAAAAAGAAAGAAGAAGAAGCCTACTCAGACACGGGAGAGGTCGTGGTTCAGTCAGTCCAACTTTCAATACGGAATAGGTAAGTTGGTTCACCTTATAACGGAGATGTAAGTTAATTCACATTGGTTAATAAAACAACCAATGAACATAAAGGTGACCGATACAATCTTGTAGAGTATTACAAAGTCTGTGTTGTGGTCTCTAGCTATTTCTTAGCATGCTCATGTGTAATCTATTAAAGATAGCGTCGTGTAACGCCATCGCTGCTATTTGCCCTGCCTCCAAGTGATGATAACTTTCACAGACCTGTTCTGAATGACTGTGACTGTACTATATTTATTCTGATTGGGGACAGTCACTGCAGTACATTTTGAAGCACAGGCCCCGGATACGTGGCTCTGGTGGGGCCTACCAGTACCACGTGTTGGGCGATGCGGAAGAGAAGAGCCGCTGGTGTCTGCAACGCCTTAATACGTTTCCTCTTTTGTTTCTCACATAGAAGATGGAACGTCCTCTTGATGCAGAACACAAAGGTGTGTGTGTGTGTGTGTGTGTGTGTGTGTGTGTGTGTGTGTGTGTGTGTGTGTGTGTGTGTGTGTGTGTGTGTGTGTGTGTGTGTGTGTGTGTGTGTGTGTGTGTGTGTGTGTGTGTGTGTGTGTGTGTGTGTGTGTGTGTGTGTGTGTGTGTGTGTGTGTGCGCGCGCGCGCGCGCAGGTCTAAATGGACTTTGAGAATGTAATGTTTAATACTGTTGCTTTTCTCTACATAGGTTGGACAATGCAGGCTAAATCCAAGGTAATAAAGCAATTGGAGTTGGCTATTATTTGACCATGTCCACGCTACAATGATGATCTTCAACGCTTTTACCGAGTCATACTTTGAAGAAACTTCTTTACCAGATTCTGAGTAACCCAATGGAGCTCAACTCTGTTCAATTAGACTTGACGTGATTTTAAAAATGTCCTTTTTCTTCCAGACTGTATGGACAGAACAAGGATGATGACTGCATAGTCGACTGGTGAGTGCTTAGTTAATGACTGGCTAAATATAATGAGGCGTTTAAGTGATGATTATCCAATAGACAAGCATATGGCTGATTTACATTGATGCCAACTTTAAATCTGACCAACCTTGAGTGGACGTTTTACTTCTTAAACTACGGTTTCTAGACGTGTGGCTAACGACAAGTTCTCCCTACAGGTGGAAATGTGAACTAGCTCCACAAACGGACTTCGGCCAGTTGGTCCAATGGAAAACACTGTTGAGGCGAGTCCATCAAATGCACTTCAAATTGCTTTATCGTGTTGCCCAAAGGGCTGTTTCAATGACGATAAACCTAGCTCACTTTGAACCGATGTGAAACTATAAAAACTTACTGAGAAACTTCAGATCCCAAGGTTCAGTGTTGTTGACAATATTGGAAAGTGGCTCATGTCTGTCCATTTCTGCCAACAGACATGGGAGTTGTTGGTGTAGTGAGATCGCCCTAGTTTGGAAACCGCCGACATTTAAAGGTGAGGATTCATATTTGTCATAATATTTCTCATAGCCTGCTTGAAATGATGATCATAAATTAGAATCTCGTTCGTCTGAATTACTGATGAGAACCCTAACCTGACTCAGGCCCAGCTAAACTGCTGGATTAATGGGACCCTTTCTGTCAAAGCCTAACCATCTCATTTGGCTTTAGGTGTCATGGCGGTGGTGTTCAGAGACTACTTCTATTCCAAGCAAGGTGGGTGTGAGAAGCCTGGGTGTTGCTTAAATGGCTGTAATTTGAATGCAATTAGTCTCCTTAATGATGACACCCGCACATGTCTTACGTCTTGGGTCAACGCCAGAACCTGAGAAGGTGAACCCACTGGTGCCAAGGCAGCAAGGGGATAACCTGTTGAGGTTGCAACCGTCTGAAGGGCGTCCCTATGGTGCGTGCCATGCATTCAGTGGTGATTGTACTAACAATGGTGCTTTTTTTTTTTGTTTCTTTAGAGAAAGATGGGGTCTGAGCCGGAGATCAGCGGTGCGACGGATGGAGAGGTTTGGCGACCTATTGCCAGTTGATTAAGAAATGGGATGGAGCGCTCCACTTGGGTCGGTTCTGAGATGATGGCTTGGCTACTTCAGTCGTTGGCCCAGTGTTTGGAGCCAGTCTGCAGGCCCTTGGAGACGGAGAATCCTGCATCCAGGTTCGTTCAGCAGGCACTGTTTGACACGTAACAGGAACCACGGCATACCTCATGAGACTCCGTGGCTCCATTGAACGATGTTGCATTTTACCGGCCCAGTCTGAAGATTGATGGCTGATTGGTACACACTCTGCTCCTCCCATAATGACAGACTCATCAGCTGGTTTGCTCCGATAGACGTGATCACTAGCGGGCCTTTGTTTCCCCCAGATGCTGGAAGGTGGACGTTCGGGGCGGTCACATTAACATGACGTCACGCGTGGCCTCAATCCCGTGGCCATGGTGGATGTTTCTAAAATGTCTGCCATGGGCCTTGACTAAGGTGTCGGACGGGTGCCGACTCTGTTCCATTAACGCAGGTTTGTGCATTTGACAGTGCTTAAACCACATGAGAAATGAGCTGATGTAATCTCTCATACCAGTCGACCATGTGCACGCTAGTCCGTTGGTCCTCCCTGTTGGCCCTTGACGGCACTGAGAACCCTGTGTAAGGTGACCTCTTGGGAGTCCTGTGGGACGAGCTAGTTGTGCAATGGCCTCTAAAGAGTCCCTGCATTTTGTCTGTTGCTTTCCTAGGAGCTAGACTTCTCCAGTGCCCAACTGCCACACTGGCGTCCTCAAACCCAGATCTGGGTCAACATGGTATGTTGACGTTCACATCACATAAACACTCCATGGCTCCACAGAATGATGTTGTATTTTACCGCCCCAGTCTGAAGATTCATGACTGATTGGTACACACTCTGACCCTCCATAACGACGAACTAAACGCCTGGTTTATTGCGAATACACGTGATCATTAACACGTTTGTTCCATCCAGGTTACTCGTGATTCCAGTGGCATGTTACTATGTGCGGACGTTCAGGTATGTTTAGTTGTCGCTTACACTAAAATAACTATCAATTATGCACATGATGACTTGTTACCGCCCCAGTCTTAAAACTCATGACTGATTGGTTTACAACCTTCCGTTTAATGACGGCATGAGCTCGGCTTGTGATTGGTCCATTCTAACATGGTTTTGTTCGCTTCAGGTCCCTGCAGCCGGAGGAAGTCGTCTCTAAAATGGCTGTCCCTTGGTTTACGTGGAATTGATGTAATCCTGCTCTGCAAACGAAGTGGCTCTAAATAAAGCACTTGTGTGATAATGGCTCAAAGATTGGGACGCATTGATTCTGTCTGGTCCAATACAATGTTCAATCTTCGGTACTGCTGGTAAGCAGGTCTGTTTTTAAAATAAATATTATTTCAAGTGTTTAATTCGAAAGCGGGCTTCCATAGTCTGACTCCCGTTCTTGTATGGGATACGCAGGTATTGGTTGAATTTGGTGTTGTTCCAACCTGTTAGGACTATACTATAAGAGATGTTGAGCTCATTGGTAGAATCTTGACCCTGCAGTTGGGGATAAATAACTAGATTTTGAATTGTTTGTATAAATCTATACACGTTTACAAAATACTATCTTGCTTTATTTAGATGGAGTCAAGTTAGTGATTCTAGGAGCTACACGATTAGCGGTATTTAGGCTGGTCAATACAAGAAACGTAACAGACTGCACTGGAGTGCTTTAAAACGTTTGAGCAAAAATTGAGGTCTCCATTTTAGCATACATTTATTAAAAGCAACCATTCAGCTCTGGTCTATAAACAAGTCCCCACTCTCTGGGTTAAACAGTTGGAGGCCCAGCAAAGGCCACTTTAAACAAACAAAGCCATCGCCAGCTATCCCGACAACGCACGGCAACTTAAACGCGGCCATCAAACCGGACCGGGACCCCATCACGCAGACGGCGTTCCGCCTCCACCTCAGTCGGCCGTGAAGACCCGGGCAGCGATGTCGTCCAGGAGCCAGTCCACGCCGGACAGCAGGTTTTCCCCGGTGACGGCGCTGCATCCCATGATGCACCAGTGGTGGGTCTTGATGTCGTCCAGGCCCATCGCCTGCACGGGAAGCACCAACACTGTTCTGTTCAATGTCTTCATGATATGGCGATGTCGTGTCTAAATTTTTAAGTCTGATTCTTAATTCTTTCTATCCAATCAATGGTGATTAGCCATACAAAAATGGAAACTAATGTAATTTTGTTTCTCATGTGTTTTGGCAACTGAAAAAGTCAGTATGTGCGGCTCTGGGACAGCTTTAGGGCTCTTTCTTGCCGTAGAAAATGAAAATGAATATAAGAATGAGTTGCAAGGCAAACATGACTGTTGATCAAGGTGCTGAGGAATCCCTGCTTCCTCCTGTGCACGTGTCTCACCTCTCCAATCGCCTCTTTAGACAGAGCGCCCGGCAGGTCCTGTTTGTTGGCAAACACCAGCAGAGTGGCTCCGGCTAACCTCTGCAAGGACACAACCCAAAGAGCGGTTGGTAGTCATTCGGATTGGACAGTGACTTTTCATGTGTTAAAAGGTGACCAATTATACCACCAGGTGCTTGCAATTACAAGCGTGGACACGGCCAATAAGTGGGCGTGTCCACCTAGATATGTGCTGGATAGATCAGCCTACCAAGTGGACTGTAGCAAACGTTGCTCATCTATCAGCCATGAGTGTGACTGTACCTCTTCCTGCAGCAGAGAGCTCAACTCCCGTTTGCAGTCGTCCAGTCGGAGTCTGTCTGCGCTGTCCACCACCCACACCAGGCCATCCGTGCTCTCAAAGTAGTTCCTCCAATAGGAGCGCAGCGACTTCTGACCGCCCACGTCCCAGATGTTCAATTTGAACCTGAACCGAAGAGAGAGGTGGGTTTGGGAACATTTGGCCACTCCATGATGATAGACAGATGCTAAGTAAAGGTCATTCTCTTCCTTGACTGCCGTTTCCCTCAAATTCACAATAGGCAGTACGCACGGAACAAGCCTTAGCGAACGAGCCCTAGGAAAAACAAATCAAACGTAGCTACTGCTGCTTCCCTCCTGCTCAACCCCTCACTTCTACGGCTTGCCCCTCACTTCTTTGGCTTCCTCAATACCTGAATAGTGGAGGAGGCGGCGGGAATAGGTTTAGGATGCTGGCCTCCTATTGAGATACAATGACAGGTATGTTTTATTCCCATAATTTAGAAATTTGTCAAATTACACTGGCCAGTTTGAAAATAACTCAAAGCATGATACATAGCTCAATAATACCATGTAGACTCCTTTAGATGTTTAAATGCATAACAATAAGTAGAGTTAAGCTATAGTATAGTCCCCAGCGAGATTGAGAATTATCAGTACATTCCATCATGTGTAGAATAGTACTGTATCTGTACTGTCTGCGTCGTTGTGTGGTGATATTTCATTGATGTAGACAATGTATGTTTACAATGAAGATGTATTTGATTTAAAATGTTTTACGATTACACAATAGGAGGTGTGTGTGTGTGTCTCTCTCTGGCAGTTGGCTTTTAGACAAACTATATACAACAGTCTGTGTGTGAATAGGCCTCACCCTCTGTGTTCTAGTGTTTTGATGTTGAAGCCCAGGGTTGGAGAAATAGTGCTGATGTCTTCGCCGTTGAACTTCTTCAGAATAGTCGTCTTTCCTGCATTGTCCAGACCTCTGAAGAGTAGCAGGTTAAGGACTACAGTCGACAGACATCAACACACGCATTGCATACAAAACAGGCAGCACATTATGTTGGTCATCAGGGGGGGGGGATCACATTTCCAGCATTTATTTTGACAGGTCACAGACCAAAGGTCTCCCCTTATAAACACAACAGATAGTATGTTATCACCGATTAGCAATAACCACAGTAACGTGTCATGGGAAGAACACAAGGATACAGCATCAGCAGTCTCATTTCGCGTTCCTTGTGCTTCATTTTCTTCAGAATGGTCAACAAACCCATCTTAAACCTCGGGTCGGACCTCGGCTCACACGCAGTTAGGTATTCAACCTCCCCTGGAGAGGTTTACGGGTGTGTTGACGTTATAGTGGAGTAAACTCAAAGCCTCGACGTTCATGCAATGGGTTGTGAATGTGAACGCGGTTGAGGACCAGGAAGTATCTTTATTGCATGTCCCGCCCTAGCCTGTACACGATTGGTCCGTTTTGTACTAACTAAAAACCGATTGGGTATTAGAGAAGTAACTCTCTCTTTGCTTTTTTGGTTGGTTATGGCAGCCGGGTGTGCCGTTTTGTGTGGCGCATCAGTTATTAGCGAGGGCTTTTCCAATAATGATATCGATCTGTGAAAATGTACAGGGGTAAATTATTGGGCAATATTAATTTGTGCTGAAATCATGCTGCCACCCATTCCGGTCTATGGTTGAACTACAGATAATTTCGAATTAGACTAAATTATAATCTATTCGGGTACGTTTTCAAACACGCAAATCGACCTGATATCTGTAAATCAAATTAAAGTAATTTAAGTAAGAAAATGTGATTGAAATGAAATATCATAATAAACTATAATTGACACACAATCTTTAACTGTCGTCCTGTAAACAGTTTTAATGAGAATTAAAAAACAAAAATTGTTGTCGCGATCATTTATGATAATTATAGCAATTTCCCCCAGCAGGAGAAAAATTCCACGCCCCCACAATTCCTTTACATCGTAGCCATGAAACATGAAGGTTTATAGGAAAGTGAAAGCGAAAGAAGTATTTCATCATCACCGGGGGTGGGAGGAATGGAGGACATCGGTTGCGTAAAAAAGCCATTGATATCTACAGGCGCGCATTGTGTGGATTGCCTCTTCGGCTGTATGCAGCTCTTGGGTATAATCACCAACAGGAAGCAAATGCGTCTTTGCCAGCAAGGATGAGTGTACAGAAAAGTTTGTCAAAGTTGGAACTTTTTTCTATTTTGGCTGTGGGCTTTGAAAAAAAGATGATAATTTTTTTTAACTTTATTGTGCATAGTTGTCTGGTGATGTTCAGACCGCCTGCTGGATTCTCTACAGAGTCCAAGGTTTTTCTGTTGTAGTCCTGTAGACATGCCTCCCTTATTCATGGATGCCAAATCTAGCAGCTCTGGCTTCACGTCAGGTGAAGATTTGGACAGTTCAAACTCTGGCCTGGTGAGTAATAAACCTTCATAATAATATTATCGATGTTCTTGTTCTTGTTGTTGTTGTTGTTGTTGTTGTTGTTGTTGTTGTTCTTCTTCTTCTTCTTCTTCTTCTTCTTCTTCTTCTTCTTCTTCTTCTTCTTCTTCTTCTTCTTCTTCTTCTTCTTCTTCTTCTTCTTCTTCTTCTTCTTCTTCTTCTTCTTCTTCTTCTTCTTCTTCTTCTTCTTCTTCTTCTTCTTCTTCTTCTTCTTCTTCTCATTCATTCACTGTTCCATCTGTCTGTTCATCCTTCTTTCTCCGTCCGTCAGTCTGTCCATTAAGGCCGCCACTGTAAACAGCATGTGTTCTTAATGAGTTGCCTGGTAAAAAAAAAGAAAAGTTAGACAAAATAAAAGAAATCCTTCCATGCATCCACCTATCCATCATGCTGCAAAGGCAAGAATATATATTCACATAAAGTCATACATTCACACATATTAATTAATTAATTAATTAATCTACCCAACAGTTTTCACATTGAGCCTTTGTAGATGTGGAACTGCAATAGAATGAAGACTATAAACTGGATCTTTATCCATCATATCTTTCTATAACTGCATCGATGGCTTATGTTTATCCTGAAGAGAGAGCCAGCTACATTTGGCTCTGCAGTTTGCAGAACCAAACTGCTATATTACATTTATTGTATTGGGTTAATATATTTACGGAAATAAGGAAATTATATAAAGCCTGTCAATATGCATGTGGTGGTAGGCAAGAGAGAGGGAGAGGGAGGGAGAGGGAGGGAGGGAGAGAGAGGGAGAGAGAGGGAGAGAGAGGGAGAGAGAGGGGAGAGAGGAGAGAGAGGAGAGAGAGAGAGAGAGGAGAAGAGAGAGAGAGGAGAGAGAGAGAGAGAGAGAGAGAGAGAGAGAGAGAGAGAGAGAGAGAGAGAGAGAGAGAGAGAGAGAGAGAGAGAGAGAGAGAGAGAGAGAGAGAGAGAGAGAGACTCCACTGTGGATGACGCTATAGGGAATTATTTATTTATTTATTAATTGTAGGCTATCCAACAACGAGATCTACTGCTATTCTGAATTTAGTCATTAAGAAGACGCTTGCATCCAAAGACACTTGACTAATGAATTCAGATACATGTCATCCATTAGCCGGTAGGGGTCTAGGCTACATCCTGCTCACGGAGGCCTTCAGGTACCCCGTGGCCCCTGGGTTGGTAGTCCAACGCCCCAGCAACCACCCCACCACCCTGCCCCATGTATTGTGACCCTCTCCTCCGTACAGCGTCAAGGGGACGACGACGACGCCCAACCGGTCCCCAGGAGATGTGGGGCTAGAGGGGGTCAGAGGAAGGGCAAGAACCGCGACGCCGCCCGGAAGAGCAGGAAGAAGCAAACCGCGAAGGCAGACGAGCTGCACAAGGTGAGACTGTGGGTGGTATATCAATGGTGTGGAAGTGGCTAAAAATAACACAAATACATACATTCCTCAATGGTGCTTTGTAGCCTTAATATAACCCGTCCACTCAGTGTTCTCTTTCTCTTTCACCTTTGGATTCTGTTGACCATGTGACTCATTACTGTGTGTGACTTTCTGTCCCAGCGGTGTGTGTGTGTGTGCGTGTGTGTGTGTGTGTGTGTGTGTGTGTGTGTGTGTGTGTGTGTGTGTGTGTGTGTGTGTGTGTGTGTGTGTGTGTGTGTGTGTGTGTGTGTGTGTGTGTGTGTGTGTGTGTGTGTGTGTGTGTGTGTGCGTGTTTGTGGGTGTGAGTGTGTGTGAGTGTGTGTGATCTCGCGGATGTGCCCTTGTGTGCTTGCGCGTTATGTAATCACACTGTACTCTTGCAGCCATTTCTTGTAAAAGCTTTGCCTTAGGAGAAGGCAGGAGGCCGGGCCACTGGTACGCTCACACTCCCACACAAACATAAACTCTCACTTCCTCTCTCTCCCCGGCTCCGCTCGCTCTCCCTCTCTACCTATCTCTCCCTATCGCTCTCCCATATCCACATCTTTAGGCATGATTTTGGAAGATTCTAGAATATTAGGAAAGTTCTGTGATAACACCACACAGACTGAACAGATTTTGAGAACGATTTTGGTGTGAACATGAGTTGGATACGTACATCCATGACTCTATAAGTTTATAAGTACACTACTCCAGCTTTATGTTTGTGTTTTAGTGAGGTGCAGAAGAAATGGTGGGAGAGATTCAAATGGTGGAACATTAGAAGGTGGATTGCATGGTTTAAAGCGAAAGGGAGCCAGCCACTCATGCCAGACAGCAGCACTTTCTCAATTGGGTTCTGCTTTCACTTTTCACGTGTGTGTGTGTGTGTGTGTGTGTGTGTGTGTGTGTGTGTGTGTGTGTGTGTGTGTGTGTGTGTG
Source organism: Melanogrammus aeglefinus (assembly GCA_900291075.1). Taxonomy (NCBI): domain Eukaryota; kingdom Metazoa; phylum Chordata; class Actinopteri; order Gadiformes; family Gadidae; genus Melanogrammus; species Melanogrammus aeglefinus. Next base: position 20,276 of record OLKM01003212.1, on the reverse strand, counting down.
TGTGTGTGTGTGTGTGTGTGTGTGTGTGTGTGTGTGTGTGTGTGTGTGTGTGTGTGTTTAGGTATTTAGGCTCTGGTTTCAAAACCTCCTTAAAGGGTAATTCTGGTGTAACTGGATTTGGGATATGCTTTGTGTGATAACGAGTTGAAACGTTCGTTGGGGGCACAAAAATCACATATTGACGCTTTCTTCAGGAAGCTGTTTTTAGCCGATTCTATCAAAACGCTATAAACTTGGAAAGATGGGGGCACTGGTTATGGTAAAAACTAAATCGCTATTTTAAACCACTTTAAAGGCTAAAAGTAGCCTGACACTTCTCTGGTAGTATAATAAGGGTCTTAACATATAAAACGAGGGATTGAGAACTTTGTGTACAGATTGTTTATATACACACAATACCATCAGTAGATCACCCGTCAACGCCATTTTGTTTTTAAGACTCGATAGATAGATTGACGAACACAAAGATTGTGACATCCGTCAGCAACACGCAAGCTCTGTGTTCGCCAATCTACTTCTCGAGTCTTAAAAACAAAATGGTGTCGATTTTTCATTTTTGTGCCCCCATCGTTCCAAGTTTATAGCGTTTTGATAGAATCGGCTAAAAACAGCCCAATGAAGAAAGCGTCTTTATGTGTGTTTTTTGTGCTCCAAAACGAACATTTCAACACATAATGTTTTCAAAACATATCCCAAATCCATTTTACACCGGAATTACCCTTTAAACTTTTGATCATTCGCACTGTAGCGATTGTCTTTGCTTCAAGCTTTTGTGTGTTTGGTGATGCTGGATCTAAGACTTTATGAGTCAGGTTTGTGCTATAATGCGGTAATGACTTTGGTACATTGCTCTGGGTGTTTTATATCTCTTGACAGGTTTTTCATGGTATTTTGGAAGGCTTATGGGGCGAATAAAGATAGACGTAAAAGTTAAGGAGAACAATATTAATCCCACAAATGTGTGGGTCAAAACAGTAGTGCATTGCACTTAAAGTTATAAGAATTAAAAAGGGATTCAAATAAATCTATATATTTTTCCCGTTCCTTTGCCCCCGCCACCCCTGAGTCTATTTCCCCTCTCTCGACCAATCAGGAGCACCAGTATCTGGAGCGGTCAAACACGACGCTGGAGAAGGAGATCGCCGCCCTGCGGGCCGAGGTCAAGCGCTACACCGTGGTCCTGGAGCGCCACAAGCCCTCCTGCACGCTGCTGGCGGCCGGTCGCTCCGAGGCATCCATGCTCCCCTTGGCCTCCGCCTACACCCCCACCCCCACCCCCGCCTCGATAACCGTAGCAACCCTCCAGCGGGGCAGCTCCCGCCCATCTGAGACCCCCTGTTCGCCAGCCGGCTCCGACCCGTCCTGTGCATCCGACTCTCCCGACCGACCCCGAGTCCCTGATGTGATGCCGTGCTCACACTGGGGGCTGGCGTCCTCCCAGCCCGCCCATCCCCCCCTCCCATCCTTCGGTGCACCCAGCCACCGTCTAGCTACCTCGGGCCCGGGCGACCCTGCTTCTCCCTCCGCCTTCGCCCTCTCCACTCCGGTTCTGACCACCTCGTCGCTTTCGGATCCGGGCCAACTCGGCGACTCCTCCTCCTCCTCCTCCTCCTCCTCCCATGAGCCACCTCTTGAACAGCCATACCCTTCCTCCTCTGGCTTCATCCAGAGTGATGCCTGCCTCCTTCACACCTCTACACTCTGCCCCTGGTCCCAACCTCCACTTCCGATCCAAGCGAGAGTCATCGCCGACGTCAGCCGTCACCGATGCTGTCCTGCCCCCGCTCGGTGCTGTCCTGCCCCCCCTCTCCCAGGGCCAGGGCGGGCCGGCCCCGTTTTCCCCCTATCTCGGGCATCCTGTCCACGGGTATCCCGGGTCCAGCTCAGTCCATGGGTATCAAATGGATTCCCCTGGCGCCGTTTTCCCCACGACGTCGTCCAGCCCCGGTCCGTACAGAGGCTTAGCGCTTGGGAATTTGCTACTTCCTCCGGACATCCTGGACAACCTTGAAGTCCTCCTCCCTAGCGTCTCAGTGGGAACCCACACCCCCGTACCCCCCTTCTCTGAACTCATGCCGACGTTGTGGGATTTGTCTGGCGATACCTCTCTTTCGCAACTCCTGCAGACCGATGATTGGTATCTAGACTGCTGAATCGTTGCCGTTCAGATGTTTCTTGGAGAAAGTGCAGCTGTACAAATGAATGAGGAAAGAAGTACTATAGAATACGGATGAATTCAGTGTCATTGGTTCATGAAAATGAATTGCCCTGTATTAACCTCTTTCTTTTTGCACACCATGCGGAAAGATGACGCCACTAACCAAGACTGACTAAGCACGTAGTTTAGCTTTGACCTCTTGATCCACTCAGTACAAACCTAATTAATCCATTGCAGGCTAGATTGGTATCAAGGTTACAGTAAGAGAGTCAGGGAGAGAGGAGGAGAGGAAAGGGAAAGAACGAAACAGTAGGGGGGGTTAAAAACAGCCATCCTCCACCACCAGAACCACCAGCACCAGCTCGGCTCGTTAAGAAATGTGAGCCTACAAGTGGAAAGAGAAAATGATGAAGGGGTCCATTGAAGAGTACAGGGAGATAGTTGAGGTTGGGCACCTTTCCAAATGAGTGCTCATAGCCAGGTCCGGTGCCTAAGTCCCCTCTGCAGAGCCATGTCAATCGAGTTGTAGAGGTCCACCAGCACATTACTGGGAGTCCATCCCTGCAACCCCAAGAGGAAGACAACCAGCTAGCAGAGCAATGCAAGGGTTTGAGTAAGAGAGTCTTTGCGAGCAAGTCTCAAAGCCAAATTCTTGCTGCCCAAATTCCAAGGGAATCAGAGGCCTTGAACCCCGAAGAGGCCGGTCACTACTGGTTCCAGCCCTTCCTGAGGAGAAACTTGCAGAAGCCGCAGCACTCTCTGCTACCCCTGGTACCAATCATCTGTCAGCCTTCTTCAACCCTGTTGCTGTCCAAAAGGGGTTGACTTTGTACCCAGAAATGATTAATGAGCACTGGATCCAGTAACTCCTTGGACACATTTGGACCTGCGATAATGAGACAGGCATCCACCACTGTCTCCACAAGAGTGGTGGAGGAGGTTGGATCTGCTTAGAAATAACCGCCAATGAGAGGGGAGGAGGACAACAACACTGCTGCAGGAGATGAAGGGCCACTTCTCCTTATATTAAACGGCAAATCGCTCCTGGGTTTACCGGTGTTACGGGGCACCAAGCAGGAGCCATGCCAGACAAAGTTTCAGACAAAAGTTGGATCACCTCAGAGTTGTCTTTGGACAGGGGAATGCCGTTCATAGCCAAATGTGCTGCTGCATGTGTTCGCCATGGAATTCCTTGCTCTCATGTAAAACCACACTGTTCATGTTGTATGCTTCCCTCCACACACAACTCACATCCTCCAGCCGGCGGACAGGGTGGTCTTCAAGAGCTTGAGGCTTCATTTGAACCCGGAGGGTGGGGTCTCCACTAGAGAGGGGTGGACGGAGGCTGCTGCCCCCATCCCCCAGCCCCCCTCCCAGCCCTGAGTCTAGAAGGCTGGTGGAGGGCAGCGATAGCACCGAAGAGACATTCCTGGGTGATTTTGTCGAGTATTTGAACAAAGTTTTTATTTGGTGGGGTGTTTATGAAGCAAGATAACAATGCATCTCATCTAATTTGTAAAAAAAAGTAGGAAAAAAATTGGGAAGCATGCTCTTAATAAGCATAATACCACATGTAGTCTGAACAGATATTAATAGTATTATGCATTATGTTTCATGTTAATTTATTGTAAAAAAAATCAATTTGATCACGTTATTCCACATATTTTACTCAGTATTTTGTGTTATTTTAAGAAATGTACTTTTGATAACCTCCTTTAAGAGGGCATTATACAAGATTTACACTGCAATCAATCAATAATGTGAAAATAATGACTAGGTTTAAATGTACATACCAATGTGCACCTTTATAAATTAAATAAGAAATACAAATAGTATAGTGAAGAACACTAATTCGGTCTCTGCTCCTTTAATGACCCAGGACATGGGTAGTTGACTAAACTAGGAAAATTAGGTCAACTTGTACTTTGTGCCGTGGCACAAACAAGGAGCAAGACCCATACAGGGGCTAGCTAGTTACACTGACGTACCCCATGGGGGCGACAAAGAGCTCCCTGTTGTCAAATGTGTGAATGTGTGTGTGTCTGTATCTGACATCTGTGGGTCATGCTTTAACTCCTACAGCAGGGAGCACCAAAAGAGTGAAACTTTACCACCAAACTCAACTGTATTACCACCTCATGCAATAAAAATGGTCAAATCTATACCACATGTGTGATTTCTCAGAGAATGTGTGTAATGAGCGAACACCTATACCCTTTGACCCCTCTGTGCAATGTGCAAGGGGTCAGGCATGAGGGACACTGTAATGGGTTTAACTTAATGACAGAACACAAACATCATTAAACAGACACATTTATAACATATATATATATAATATATATTATTAGTTATTATATAAAATTTATTTTTTCAACTCATTTCAACAAAGATATCCTTAATAATCAAGTGTTTCCATTTCCCCTCCATAAGTAAAATGACAAGACTCCTCCAATTAGTCCAATCAAGCCATCACACCTGTATCTAATCAGTTCCTTTTAAGTTAAACAGTAAGTCAACTCCCAACTCACTCCTTTCAGCTAAAACGGTTCAGTTTGGGTCACAAATTCTGTAGGCAAGCAAGTTTTAATATTCTTTAATAAGTAGGCTATATTGAGACAGGCGTAATGAACTCCTACTCTGAAGCGAATAGATAATATTATACTGATAATTGTTGTTGCGGTGTAAAAATATGAAAAAACGTTATTTGTGGGATAAAAAGCAGTTGTGTGTGTGTGTGCGTATGTGTGTGTTTGTGTGTGTTTGTGTGTGTGTGTGTGTGTGTGTGTGTTACCAAAGAACAATAGGCTCTCCTCCAACTCCCACCATGCATGCGTGCCACGGTCAACTACAACCCTGCGCTAACACGTACGCACGCTCATGCGCGCGCACGTCGGTCTGTGACGTGAATTCAGGGAGGAGGAGAGGAAATGGATGGGGAGCGGTGTAAGGTGGGGGGGGGGGGGGAGACAGAGAGCTGAAGGGCTGAGGCTGAGCATCCTCCTCACGTTGTGTGAGGGCTACAGCTGGAATAGGAAGACTAAGGGGATAAACACGCGGACATTTTCGTGCGCCGCCTCCTCGATAAGAAACAGGTAATTACCGCGCGCCAGATGTAAGAGAGAGGGGGAGAGAAGGGTTGAGGAGTGGAGCCCACTCTGGAAATAAAAGCGGTGTTGGAAAGAGGAGAGAGCTAGAGGAATAAAAAAAAAGAAAGCGCTAGGCCTTGAGAATAAAAGATAGCCTACAACTAATAATTAAATAAATAATTCCCTATAGCGTCATCCGCAGTGAAGCATCTCTCTCTCTCTCTCTCTCTCTCTCTCTCTCTCTCTCTCTCTCTCTCTCTCTCTCTCTCTCTCTCTCTCTCTCTCTCTCTCTCTCTCTCTCTCTCTCTCTCTCTCTCTCTCTCTCTCTCTCTCTCTCTCTCTCTCTCTCTCTCTCTCTCTCTCGTTCTCGCTCTCTCTAACTCTCCCTCCATGCGCCACCACCTCTGTCGAGGCGCTGCACGGGACGACCTAATAATAACGGGAAACGGAGATGGAAGGACACGAGCAAACCGTTCTCATCACCTCGTAGGGCTCCGGCGGCGAGGCGGACTGTTGTTGTGGGCTCACATTGCATAACGAGCAGTGGTGGTGCTGCTGGTGTTAGTGGAGATGCTGGTGCTGGTGGTGTAGGACTGCTGTTTTTAACCCCTCCTTCCTTTTTCTCTCCGGGTGACAGAACACACGCCGAGCAGGAGTCGACAATCGCCCCCCTCCGGCTCGCGAACGGACAAGGAACCTGCACATGTCTGCACGTTGGTGAGCAGGGGAAGCGAACCCCCGCCCTACTGCCCGGAGACGCGACTCAGCGGGAGACGGTGGTCGGTGAAGGACCACGGGGAACCCAAAAAAAGGAAGGACATTTGCGAAGAAGAAGAAGGAGGAAGAAAAAAAAGAGAGCGAGAGTGTCGGTGATATAGCAGAGCCGCGAGAACAACAGTGATGCGGCAGCCAAGCTGGGCCCAGAAGGATGCTTTTATGACGTCACCGCCGTCATCCGCCGCGCGAGGACCGATCGTTGATTCCTAATTGATAAAAGAAGATCGATTAGGATCGAGGTCAATCAATCAGTCAACCAATCAATCAATCGATTGGCAATACCGGTCTTGGATTTGATTGTTCTGGTTGGGAGGAGAGAGAGAGAGAGAGAGAGAGAGAGAGAGAGAGAGAGAGAGAGAGAGAGAGGAGTCAGTGAGAGAGAGAGAGAGAGAGAGATCTGAGAGGGAGGAGAGAGAGAGAGAGAGAGAGAGAGAGAGAGAGAGAGAGAGAGAGAGAGAGAGGTAAATCTGTGTTTGAATACACCTTGATTTCGGCGGATCGTTCCCTTGACGTAAGTAAGCGATCTATCCACTGCAAAAAAAATACAAAGTATCAATCAATTGGGCCACGCTGAGGCCGACGACTTCTAGCCTGTGTGTATGACGCCAACACAGCAGAGGCGTTGTTCTCCGCGAGATAAACACTGCTGCCTGTAGGCCCACAGCATCACTATATAGGCTACGTTCAGGCGGGACGCGTCCAAGAGTCGAGGGTCTCATCTTGTGTAGAAAAAACCCCGGGATGCTGCCGTTTGGAACGCACCCCGACATCTAAGACCACCAGACCTTCCCTTCCTGTCCTCGCGCCCTCTCCCTCCTCGCCTGCCCCCCTCGTATCCTCCACCCATAGTTCTGTGAGACATCTCTCGTCCACTTGAGGAGAGTGCCTATCAAGACCACCACCTCCACCACCACCACCACCTCCACCCCCACCTCCACCATCACCATGGAGACCACCAAGCTGCCGCCCTCCAGCCCCTCCTCTCCGACCACGGGCTTCTCGGTACCGTCGGCGGAGAAGGTGGACGGCTTCCCACGGCGATCCATGCGGCGGGCCCGCCAACGACGTTCCCACAGCTCCTCCCAGTTCCGCTACCAGAGTTCCCAGGTGGAGCTCACGCCGCTGCCCCTTCTCAAAGGTAGGCTCCGCCCTCTTTAAACCTGTTGTCCTGCCCACCCCCCCCCCCCCCCACACTGTCTCTGTGTTGTGTTTGTTGAGCAGGGGGTGTCTAAAAGAGGAGGTGAGAGGGGTCCCCTAGGGGTAAGTGAAAGGATTGCAGTGCACCCAAACCCATTTCACGCCAAGGTGAAATGGGTTTGGGTGCACAAACTGTGACCCACTCCCCCCTCTCCCCCCCCACCCCACCCAACCCCTAGCCAGCAATGTCGTGAGCCCCCCGAAGTTTGTTTTCCGACTTCTGGTCCGGACGTAACAATTGTTGGGACCATTGTTATCTTATTGCCCTCCCCCTAATTGTTTCGTGCTGGGGATAGTGGTTCTAGGCTGAGGAATACCTTCCATGGGGTACGTTAGGAAACAGAGTTGGGGGACCACTGCTCTGGACAATGCCCTGATACACAGGCAGTCTCAGGGCCTGTCACACACACAGCACAGGGTCAGAGTTCATGGTTCAGGGTTCACGCACAGATCTGTGTTTTCTCTGCTGAACTCGACGGCCGTGTTTGTTTGAGACTGCGTGCTAATTGGTTGATCAGGGTGCTGCCGTGGGACGCAACGGAAGCTGGCCTGCTGATTGGTTCAGGAGACTCAAGTACACTCGAAGACTGTCTGTGTCTGAGTCATTTTTCAGTGTGATTTAGTGTCTGTTTACCAGCAATTATCCATGTTGGTGGATCTCATCTGACCTTCCACCAAGACACCAAGACACTATCCTCTTTCAAGGGGAAAGACATTTTATTTAGTCAACACAGATATATTAAATTATTCACTGTATAGGTTTATGCCAGGAAATTTATTTAATAAATTGTAATAATCTCTTTGAATAAACAAGCTAAAATACAACAACCCAAAGAACATGTTGGTTGACACTGGGTACATATCAAACATATCCATATCTGTTGCAGAGGTGTGTCAAATTCTAGCATTCAATCCCATCCAACTTGCTCGTCAAAGCATGTAGGTTTTTGTTACTGGTGGTAAACAAGTCCCAATCTCTCTCTCTCTCTCTCTCTCTCTCTCTCTCTCTCTCTCTCTCTCTCTCTCTCTCTCTCTCTCTCTCTCTCTCTCTACACCTGCTCCCACATCAAACACATCTCATACTCTTCTCCCCTCTCTCCTCCCTCTCTCTACACCTGCTCCCACATCAAACACATCTCATACTCTTTATTTCAATCTTTGCTTCTCACCTCTCTCTCTCTCAGTTCTTTAATTTTGCTCTAAAAAAGTATGTGTACACACACACACACACACACACACACACACACACACACACACACACACACACACACACACACACACACACACACACACACACACACACACACACACACACACACACACACAGGCACATGTGCACGTGGTCCCTACCTCCGCCATTTTACAGGTCTATACTCTTTTTCTGTGAGTGTGTGTGCGTGTGTGTTGGAGACTATTCAGCCCCCCAAAGGCCTCTGCAGCCCTCTTTATAAGGTGACCCCCCTGCCGGGCAGAGGGTGTCCAGTAACCCTCCTCGAGGAAATGACTTTAGCGCTTTCACAAAAGACGCTATTATACACCCTGCATATTGAGTGCCGTTTGATATAAACTGTGTGTGTGTTTGTTTACATCTGAATGTGTGTGTGTGTGTGTGTGTGTGTGTGTGTGTGTGTGTGTGTGTGTGTGTGTGTGTGTGTGTGTGTGTGTGTGTGTGTGTGTGTGTGTGTGTGTGTGTGTGTGCGTGTCTGTGTGTTTGTGTCCTAGTGTGTGTTTGTTTGTGTCTGAGTGTTTGTGTGTTTTTGTGTGTTTGTGTGTGTGTGTACGTCTGAGTGTGTGTATCTGTATATCTGTATGTGTGTGTGTGTGTGTGTGTGCGTGTCTGTGTGTTTGTGTCCTAGTGTGTGTTTGTTTGTGTCTGAGTGTTTGTGTGTTTTTGTGTGTTTGTGTGTGTGTGTACGTCTGAGTGTGTGTGTCTGTGTGTGTGTGTGTGTGTGTGTGTGTGTGTGTGTGTGTGCGTGTGTGCGTGTGTGCATGCGTGCGTGCGTGCGTGTGTGTGTGTGTGCGTGTGCAGGGTGACGTCATCATCTACCTTCCGGGGGACTTCCTATTTGCCTCGTTAAAAGTGCGCTGTGGCCTTGGCCTCCCGTCACATCATCACGTCGTTCTGTGTGCTTGGTCATTAGGGGCTGGGGTTAATTGTCCTTCCTTCACACCACACACACTGACACTGACATTGTGTGTGTGCGTGTGCAGGGTGACGTCATCATCTACCTTCCGGGGGACTTCCTATTTGCCTCGTTAAAAGTGCGCTGTGGCCTTGGCCTCCCGTCACATCATCACGTCGTTCTGTGTGCTTGGTCATTAGGGGCTGGGGTTAATTGTCCTTCAAAAAACTGACACCCCAAATCAAAGAGCAATGGAGAAATAATACCTGAAACCATGTCGTCATTTAAGCGGACCGTTCCAATCATTTCAGCGAATAGTGGGTTAAAAACATATTTTCCGTTCCAATCTAGTTGTTCTTCAGCGTCTATATCTTCAACAGATTTACAGAAACACATATCACGATAGACATACACTGTATGGACGCCTTCATCCCGCCCATAGGACACCCGTCGGTTAGTTGGGCTGGTAAACATTCTACAATCTTTAGGGAAACCATGACGAGACAATGGAAATACATATCTAAACGTGACCTTTGTGGGAGAGTGAAATGCAGGCACGAAGTTGTCATGGTTTCCGAACCTTCTAGAAGGTTTCTACCCTATTATGTAAACGTCACCCACTCTAACCCTACTTTAACCACCTCTAACCTAGTGCCTAAACTTAACCACCTCTTATCTAAACTGACTTCACCTACAACTATACCTAACCCATACCTCAACCTAACCACCTCTAGCCTAATATTAAAACTTAACCTTATCCTATCCTCTGCTAATAACCTAAACTACCTACCTACCTACATCATCCTAACCTGTAACGTAGTACCCTTAGCATAACCACTTCAAGCCTAATAATTAAACTTGACCATCTCTGTCCTAATACCTAAACTCAGCCATCTCTATCCTAATAACTACATTTACCCATCTTTATCCTAATACCTCAACGTTATCCCCTCTTAACTACACATGCAAGCAACCATCTCTAACCTAACAGCTAAACTTAATCCTAATGCATAAACTCAACCATCTCTAACCTCACACCTCAACTCCAGCCAATGCATAAACTCAACCTGCCTAACATCTCAACTCCACCCTCTCCTTACTCCCCCCGAACCCCCCGTAGCGAACCCCAGTCACCCGCCTCAAGGTAGCCCCCCTCGTCCGTGTCCGCTTCAACCTCCCCCCTTCCCCCTGATGCTATCGCGTCGCAGCCTTCAGAGTCTCACCCCCTCAGCACTGACTGCGGCAGTGAGGGCCGGGGAGCCCCCCCCCGCGAAGCCGGGTGGCAGAGGAGGGACGGTGGAGGGTGGATGCTGCTTCTGCTGCGGCACGGGCCCCCCCATCAGGGTGTGCTCTGGGGTGGGGATGGGATGCAGCATGTAGGCCAAATGTAGGCACACTTTTCCACCCAGGATCCCGAGAGAGAGAGAGAGGGGGGGGGGGGGAGAAAGAGAGAGAGGGAGAGAGAACCGCATTGTCTTTTGTTCTTGTTTTGTTGTTATAAAGGGGACGGACGTATTTTTTTTTATCAATACTCGATTTGCCGACTAATTGAAAAAAAGATGTGTCAGTCTGTTCTATTTATTGTGAGGAGGAAGGAGTCTGGGGCTGACGAGTAACAGAAGATGGAAGCAGAGAGGCAAACTACCTCCAGGCATTATCAATGTTGTGAATTGCATTTTCGATCAATTTGATGATTCACTACGTCAACCCGGTTGACGTGTACCTGTTGTCTCTGTTCAACCAATGACGTGAAGCCCAATGCTTTCTCCAGCCAATGAAAGAGCAGCGGGCATGGTGATGCCAACTGATCATTAATTAGATATTAGGATATTGCCGATGTTTTATTGTAGGTCTGAGCACTTGTAGCCGAACCACACTGTTCGGATACACACACACACACACACACACACACACACACACACACACACACACACACACACACACACACACACACACACACACACACACACACACACACACACACACACACACACACACACACACACCCCAAACAAATGTCAAGATAGTACAGTTTGGTAATCAAACATCATCCGGCAAGTATATTGACTCTGGATTTAAAAAATTTGGTCTGAAAGGTCACGAGGTAAACAACGCATTGCGTTGGCTAACATGTATTTCTGTGGGTCTGAGTTTGATAAATGATGCCTTGTCAGCCATCATCCCCAAGGCTGTGTAGCTTAATGGCTTCATTAGCTTAGCTTCCTTGGAAATATAGTGAGAGTGAAACACAACCCACCCCTGTTGCAAAATAAAATACTATGGTGGCCAGCCATTGGCTGCATCGACATGCCGACCCATTGGAAGTGGTTGATAACTTATTTATGCATTTATGACATTACAATAATGGAACTGCCGAACAAGCAGTTTCTCATTTCGAGCGCACAAACACACACAGACACACACACACACACACACACACACACACACACACACACACACACACACACACACACACACACACACACACACACACACACACACACACACACACACACACACACACAGCCCGGTAGGAGCTTAGTACAGGTTTTTCAATATTTTGCTGTAGTGATTACATTATAAAATGCTGTCCAGGGGAGTGGCCCAATATCCATGAGGGAGGCCAAGTGTCTGTCTGTCTGTCTATCCGTGTGTCATGTGCATTTGGTTCACGCAAGGTGGATGTGTCCGTCCCCTGGTCCTTTCCTCATCACCACCGAGCCTGTGTGTGTGTGTGTGTGTGTGTGTGTGTGTGTGTGTGTGTTCATGCTCCCAGCTGGTCCTCTGCCCCCCCCCCCCCCGGTCTCTCCAGGAGACGGGGCCGTTAGTGTAGCGCTCCTTTCCAGCCGCGGTGCTCTCCCCCTGGGCTGCAGCCCTCAGCTGAGCCCCCCTCCCTTGCTCACGCATCCTCCGCTGTGTCTGGGAGGCTAACGCTAGGCTAACGCTAGACTAACGCTAGGCTAACGCCAGGCTAACAAGGCCGCACACTGGCTACAATATGATTGATAAGCAGTTCAGTATTTAAGTAGCCGGGAGTTTTAAGAGCTCTGTGTTTCTTTCTTTCATTCTTTCTTTCGTTTTTTCTTCCTGTCTTTCTATCTTTCTATCTTTCTCTCCTTGCGTGTCTTTGCCCGGCGTTCTGCCATGTCATTGCCCTGTGGGTTTTCCATCTTTTGTTCTTTTGCCATCAAAGGGAAAAAGAAGACTGCATGGCACTCGGTAGAATAATTAGGCTTCCCCTATGGGGCTTCTGTTTCACGTCGCTTAACGACTGGCTGTCTGGGATATTTCCTTGCGTAATGCCCCCCCTATCTCTTTGATGGAGCATCCATGCCCGGTCATGCAATGGAAAAGTACTGAGATGGGTGCAGGGTTTTAAGTGCGGCAGCAACCAGCCTAGTCATGGCCGGCCCATGGAGGCCGGGGTGTTGGCCGGTGTGCTTCGTCATAGTGGGCCGTTGGTTTTATATTCGGGCTGTGGTATCAGATGTCCTCGAAGAAGAGCAAATATGATATCTCCACAAATGTGATGCAGCCTTGGGTGAGGTCGATCCTGTGTGTGTGTGTGTGTGTGTGTGTGAGAGAGAGAGAGAGAGAGAGAGAGAGAGAGAGAGAGAGAGAGAGAGAGAGAGAGAGAGAGAGAGAGAGAGAGAGAGAGAGAGAGAGAGAGAGAGAGAGAGAGAGAGAGAGAGAGAGAGAGAGAGAGAGTGCCCTTGTGTGTGTCTGTGTGTGTGTGTACTTGTGTGTGCGCTTGTATGTGTGTGTGTTTGCAGCAGGCCAATCACAAGACTTTTTGCTCTATCTTGGGGATGCTGTCCCTGTTTCTGCCAACAGCTATAGCCACGGATCACACAGGCACAAACACACACACACACACACACACACACACACACACACACACACACACACACACACACACACACACACACACACACACACACACACACACACACACACACACACGGGGGGGGGGGGGGGGGGAACTAGAAGTACCTCTTCGTTTCTGTGATGTTTTCTTCAGTGGTTTGAAGGGGCAGCCCCCCGGCACCCAGACCATGTGATGGAACAGGTCTCCAGCCTAGACCCTCTAGACTCCAAAAATACCATTTATTTGTTGATCTGTTTATTCACTGATGCATGGTGTTATATGCTGACATACTTACGCACTTACCAACTTTAACCCCACTGACTTACTCTTACTTGTTGACTCACTGTTTACTAATTAATGTATCGCAGACTGACCAACTAGCAAACAATCAAACCATTATTCATTTGTTCACTCAACTAACTAACTAAGTAACTAAGTAACTAACTAAGTAACTAAGTAACTAAGGCCCCGTCCACACAAACCCGTTTTTTTTGAAACCGTGTGTTTCTCTACACGGTTTCACCGTTCGTCCACAAGTAACCGCAGTTGTCGGCTCCTGAAACCGGAGTTTTTTGTAACCGGAGTCCAGGGTGAACTTTTCGAAAACTCTGGTTTCAGCAGTCACGTGTGGACGGGAAAACCGCAGTTTTTTGGTTTCCTTGCTCGACATTGTTTTGACGTCCACACTGTTGCGACGGTACACGAGTAAACAGTATAAGTGTATCCATGGAGCCCAACGTATCACTTGACTATCATCAGATCATCAGATTATCATCTTGGACTGACACAACTCCCAATCCATATTTTCTTGAATTCTTCTTATTTTAAATTCATGAGTAACAGTGAGAAGTAACTCAACTTCGCTGTCCGTCCACACGAAGGAATCTGCCCGGCCTCGGTTCGCCATTGTTGTTTTTCCGGTATGAATTTTTCCAGCCTTGTGATTGGCTAAATGGCCTTCCTGTTTGGAGTGCTATCGCCACCTACTGCTTTGGAATGCACGTTTGAGGCGGATTTGCGGTCTCGTGTGGACGGAGTTATTTTTTATGAAACCGGTGGTGTGGACGCAAATTTTTTTTTAACCGGGGTTCATAAAAGTTCGGTTTCAAAAATACCCGGGTTCGTGTGGACGGGGCCTAAGTAAGTAACTAACTAACTATCTCTGGATGGGCAAGCCCCTGGAATCTTCATCTGAATTTGGTGTCTTGAGAACTAGCTGTCGTTTTGAATGGAAGCAATGCAGGGAAAATAGGTCACAAAATACCTCCCTCCCATCCTAAATTCCAGATTTTCTGTTAATTAGCCACAATTATTTCCCAATTTAAATTCTCTGACTTTGAATCCAGATTGTGCAAGGGAAAGAAGGTCTGAAATCATAATACCGTCTCCCCACAGTGTGCCATGTTTTGAGATGTTCCTCTCTTGTAAAAATAGTTCATTTGCATAAAGGTGTTATTGTACCAGAGAGTCACAAGGTGCTCGCGCTGAGACTGTTTTCGCGAGGCGCATGCAACGCAGCGCTGCGGTTTTAAAGGTTCTCTCTCAAGAGGAGACGTGCTTCAGAAGTTGGAGTTGTGCGGCAGAAGCAGACAAGAGATAGTGAGAAGTAGGTTAAACTTTGCCCCGGGTCTGTTGTCTCAGCGATGGAGCCACCATGCAAGAATGAGAGATTGTGTTCAATATATATCAGATATTATTTTTGGGGGTTGCCACAGAAATACAGTGTTAGCATTTCTTCCCTCAACCTCAAAATAAGCAAACTCCTGATTGTGAATGTAATATCGTTATCTTGCAAAGGCATGGTTTGCCACTAAAAGTCACACTGTGACTGAAAGCTTTACAACATAACTCAAGCATTACGTAACACAATGTAGTCTCACACATTGACCTTAGATTAACATCTAGTCCTTTAGATTAACGTCCAAAGTCTTGAATAACATTTACAGTCTCATGGCAGACAAGTTCAAACCTGGGCGACTGGGTCACTTCATTTACTTTCAGTTCACTTTTATTTCGACCAATCAGGGATGGCTGGGGCCTAGGGGGCCTGTAGAGGTGTGTCACGTGGAATTGGCCTCTTCTGGAAACCACCTTACAGGTGGGAGCACAGCTCGGTGCGGCTATAGCATTGCCAGACTTCTGGACCCGAGAAAAAAACCTGTAAAACATATGAACACCTAGTTTTATTAGCAATGTGCCAGCCTCAATGTTTGCCTCATTCTGGCTGCTCCCCAATAACAAATATATAAAAATGTTCCCCTGAAAAATGCAGGAATGCTATTCGCATCTTCACAATAGATTCGTCAGCTTTTTATTTACAACACTCACTTTGATCAGGACAAAGCTAAAGCGAAGATGGAAGGCGTGTCAATATGACGCAGAATACAACGAGCCATCGTTCACCCGCCAGCACACTGAAGACAGAAAGACGCGCGTACAGGGTCCCTGGACATACGTCGGCATAACTTCAAACCGTTTAAACGCTGTAATATGCAATAATTAATCGTGGTTTGGATGAATAATGGCCGCTATTAGATTACATCTAAAAATCCAAGGATGGTTATTGCTAGTATGTGTTTTGTGATGTGGTGGCTTCTTGTTTAGTCTAGCACATAGAAACACACACGGTACTCTCTTTCTGTGCAGCGATTCAGGTGCTGGAAGGGAGATGAGTCACTGATGCCTGCGCATCGCGCTAAAAACCCGCCCTGGGGTCAGTCGCTACCGCTTGGATTAATAAGGCATTTATTTCGGGATGATTATTCGGTGAAGGACAATGTTGCAGTTTAGAGCGTGTGTTTTGTATTTAGTGCTTCAAAGAGACGGCGATCAACTTTGTGATCAACTGACATGAACACACTCCTGTGAACACAATCTGTGTGTGTGTGCGTGCGTGTGTGTGTGTGTGTGTGTGTGTGTGTGTGTGTGTGTGTGTGTGTGTGTGTGTGTGTGTGTGTGTGTGTGTGTGTGTGTGTGTGTGTGTGTGTGTGTGTGTGTGTGTGTACGTGTGTGTGGGGATGGTCCTTTGATGAGCTCCTGAAACCTGTGAAACAATTAAACACTTGTGTATCGTCTTGTGAGACTCACAACCACAAGCGCCAAAAGCGCACGTGTGAGCACAGTCTAGGCACCCTCAAGGCACATGATGTTCAGTCCAATGAAGACAATCTGGATGTGTGTGTGTGTGTGGGTGTGTGTGTGTGTGTGTGCGTGTGTTCCGTGCATATGAGCAAAAATCGATAAAGAACAGGTTCTTCTTTTTGAGGTCCGGAAAACAATTGAACACACACACACATACACACACACACACACACACACACACACACACACACACACACACACACACACACACACACACACACACACACACACACACACACACACACACACACACACACACACACACACACACACACACACACACCACCCACACATAGCTAAATAACAGATTGCAGCTTGTGTTTATAGGATTGTGTGTGTGCGCGGTGTGTGTGAAGGGGAGAAAAAGAGAAAGAGAGAGTGAGAGAGAGAGGACAGCTGGCCAGATCTGGTTTAGGGTTACATAGTGTATTGAATAAGTTTCCCAGCGACTCTCACTGATCAATTAACAGAGAGAGAAGAGAGGGGGGGTGGGAGAGAGAGATAGAGTGAGCGGGAGACGTAGAGTGAGGGAGGAAGAGGGAGGGGGTCGAGAGAGAGATAAAATAAAAAAAGCTAGTGGATAGGAGAGGAAATGAGGCAGCATTAGTATGACAGGAGGAGAGAGGGGGAGAGGTTGAGAGGGGGAGGGAGAGGAGGAGAGAGGATATTGCAAGGCAGAGGATGGAACGACCTCCCGGTGATCTCCTACCAGTGGTCGACTGCTGCGTCACTTGTGGCGGTCCCGCAACATCCGGCGGAGGAGGGCTGGTCCCCTCCCACCAGCACCAGTAGCCCCTGAGACCCCCGCCACTCAGACCAGTGACGGGGTTTCTTCATGGCTACGTCACACCGCAATGACCGCCGCCATTTTGAAAGCACAGAAGCGCTTGATGATAGTTATTGGGCCCGGGGGGGAGGGAATGTTTTATTTGCGGTCGTTGTTTTCAAATGAATGGTGAAATTACCGGTCGTTATGAGGAGACGTTGTTGTGTTTGTAAATGCCAGCGCGTTTCTCATGTGAGACTTGGCAAAGCAAAGTTTTCGTTGCAGATTTGTTGTGTTGATTTAGGATTTTACAGTGAATAATCCCTCTTGAAGGAAGGGAGTCTCAATATGGTCGGTATCAGGAATTAAACATCCCATAATGCATTCTGATGGACAAGCCCTGTGCTTCTGTGAATGAAAGCCAACCCCAAAGCAACACTGATGATGAAGTGCTGTATGCCGCACATTGTGTAAGAAATGTGTTCAATCAATTCATCAATCACTTCATCAATGGCCGTTCTGTACTATTTTCAAAAGGCTGCTTTATGACCTTAATGTCTGCCGTGTTTGTGTATTTTTCTGGAGGTTTCTAAGGACTTTCTGGTTCTAAAAAAGGGTATACAAGTCATCAATATAATTCAAAGTAAAACACATGAATTG
>OLKM01003211.1:0-40000 GCA_900291075.1 Melanogrammus aeglefinus | reverse complement strand
AAAAACTGATTTTTCGGTTTGTGCCGAAAAATCATATCAAAAAATTAAAAAAAGGAAAAGAACCGGTGGCGTGTTCATGGTGATCGGCGATAGTGTAGGTCTATTTACAGAAGAGTTAGTGGCGTTCAGAGCGCAGAATCTAGGTCTATCTGTAGGCTACTGAGGAAAAATCACACAACACAACATACACATTAGGCCTACTTCTATTAGTAACAATATTTTATTAATTTTAGGCTATTATGGTGCTTCCAACTCAAGTTCAGCCCCAGCCTGGCGACAGTTATAAGTTTCGCGGTTTTCAAACTTCCGCATTTTCTGAGACAGCAGAACATTAAATTTTTGAATATTGTCTGTGTTAACAAACATCAATTCAGTGAGAGTACACAAATCATTAACAGTACGAAGACATCAAGGTTACTTTACCAGAACATCTCCTAACTTTAATTCTCAATATAATTATTATTCTCATAGAATTATTATATCATTATTCAAATTAGCCATGTGCTGCGGCGTTTCCTGATTGGCCCAGTAAGCCTCGCTTTTTTTTATGATAAGCCACGCCCCCTCAATTGAATCGGGCACACACAAAACCAGCTTCACAGTGACCGGTCCTGTTTTGTCGATTGTGTGTTTTTTATATGCGTGGCTTTATGTGTCATGTTCTGTTCAACCTATCAATCAATTTATGTCAGAGTGTAGAGGAAAAAATAGGACAATTTTCACTTGACCATTTCTTTGTAGGCTATTTTAATAATAGGCATATCAACGGAACGGAGACATGCTTTTCCATGATGCTTTGTGTGTGTGTGTGTGTGTGTGTGTGTGGTGTGTGTGTGTGTGTGTTGTGTGTGTGTGTGTGTTGCGTGTGCGCGTGGCGCGTGTGTGTGTGCGTGTAAACTATCCGATTCGTAGATCGATAGTAAAGAAATCATAAATTTAAAACAAATATAAAGTTCATTGGATCAATTGAAGAAAGAGCATGAGCTCTTGTGGACGGAAGAGAGAATAGCGGCACCAAACAAAACAATGTGCGCGCGCATTAACCAGTTATTATGTCCCTTGGCTTTAGTGAAAAACAACGTCACACAAATACTCTGTTTTCCAATACAACAATCCATATCCACCCGCACGCCCACTACTTCCAACGTCCCTGCACATAGCCAAGAACAAGATAATAGATGGGTAGGTACAATAAACATCAAGACATACCATTCTAAAAAGAACAGATGAAGCAGCTACCCTTGTTTCCTTCGCGGTTTTGCCTACAGAGCAGCCCACCTGCATTTAATACATCCGTGAATTGTTTACAATTCCTCAGAATCAAAGCGAAAGTAGAAACGGGTGGCCAAAAGCTGTCGTATTGTTTAGTTATCACAGACAATTTTTAAGTAGAAACGGGTGGCCAAAAAGCTGTCACATTGTTAGCTATCGCAGACAATTTCAATATAGGCCTAACACTATAACAATCAATGTTCTGTACGGAGCTCCTTCAGGGACGTTAGGGAGAACGCTGCCGGACAGAACCTTAGTTTGGAAGTCGTGCTCAGTGACACGACAAATAGGCTACTTCCAATTGAGATACATGAACTTGAAAATTGTGCTTCTGGACACGGAAATTTTGAAAATACGTGTCGCTGATCACGAAAAATAGATTAAATAACGTGACAGTGTCACGAATTTTCGTGAGACCGGGTTGGCAGGGCAGCTATCGCAGTTGCCAATGTAGCACCAGTCTCCGGCAATGTGTGAAATATTCTTTGTCCCTCTGTTCCTAAAGCAGTGAAGCAAAAGGGCACGTTGTCTGCGTCAGTCCAGTTTAGTCCATCCACGTCGATGACAAGCAGTATTTTTGAACATTTGTTCCCAACCCCTGAATGGAACGGCGGGCTCCCCCGGCGCAGGCAGAAAAAAATCCGGGAAAGGCGCTGTAGCAGTCATATTGAAACATTAAAATTCAGCAAAGAAATCTGTAGTGCAAAAGCAGGCGCGTCGTTAGACCTGGGCATTCGAGGCTTATAGCCCGGATCTTTTGGGTAATAGCCCCGGATCGCTGTGCCGTCAAAAAAAAAAACCATAATGATGAAGATATGCCCCGTAGAGTTGACTTCTTTGTGGTCATATTACCAGCGGGCCACAGATGCAACATTGTAGCGAGTGGAAACCGCAAAACTCACATTTGTTGCAGAATGTTGGTATTCTTTCTTCCCTATGCAATAGCGGCATGTTGTCCATAATGCTGTTTTCGTGCTGCTAGCCTTTAGTGGAGATCAGAGTGTTAGAAGGATAGTAATAAAATATCTTTGGCAAGATGGATATAAGAAGAGAGACCCGCAGTGAATTTCAACCCGGTCCACTTGACATCGGGTAGGTGCATGACAGTGGTACCGTTTAAACTTCTATAACCTAATTTCAAACAAAAACTCTTGCTCAGCAACGATTGGGAAATACTATCAAAATGTATTATTTAAACCAGTATGAATATTACCGTAGGCCTACACGTTTACCAGGCAATCGAATAACACACACACACGCGCGCGCGCACGCAACAGCACGCACGCACACAAGCACGCGAGCGGTAATCGGGAGAGTTGGGAGAATTGCCTGTGGGCCGCCGTTACCGTGCGTTCACACCAAACGCGAAATTTGTCGCCCGTTCGCGTTGTCGCCGAAGTTTTGTCGCGCCACACATCATAATCTGTCGCTGTGCAAGTTTTGTCGAATCTGTCGCGCCACCGGTACTAGAGGTGGTTCGGTCGCAAACTGATTCGTTCGAACGAACGAATCGTTAGAACGAACGACCCGAACTGGTTCTTCTCTCTCGTTCGCGTCGGTCGTCTCGTTCGCGTCGGTCGTCGTCGTTCGCGTCGGTCGTCTCGTTCGCGTCGGTCGTCTCGTTCGCGTCGGTCGTCTCGTTCGCGTCGGTCGTCTCGTTCGCGCGGTCGTCGTCTCGTTCGCGTCGGTCGTCTCGTCGCGTCGTTCGTGACTCAGAATTGACTCCTCCCAGACCCACGAACTCGCAGGACAGTTCGTGTTCAGGGAAGACGAGGGACCGAGGCGACTCACGGCACACACTGTTGCTTGCACTGCACCAGGAGGCAGGTTTATAGTTATAACTAGGCTTTACTTAGTTAGCTTCAACGATACATGAAGTAAACATACTTGGAACGTCCATGTAGGCCTACGCAGCAGCACTATGCGCAGGTGATGCCGCAAGGCATATCATTATTAACTAACGCATTATCTCTGAGGTGAAGTAAAGCCTCAGGTGGTCCGTTACATTTTCTTGTCAAGTAGCCTGGTGTTTACATTTTAGGGTTAGGGTTTCACATTGTTCCCTTATCTCGGGTATTTTTTTAATATATAAAATTAACGATATTGACTCAACTTTCAGGATAAAGTGATTCGATTCGCCATTCGATTCACCGGAAACTCGACTGAACCAGTTCAGTCGAGTTTCCGGTAGCACTGAGTCTGACTGACTCAGCTGAGAACCATGCAAATGGGTGCATTGCATGATGCGATTCACCGCTACCGGAAACGGAAACTGGACTGAACCGGAAAACTGGTCTGAACGAACGAACGAACGACACGATTCGCGAACGACTCATCTTGGCGAACTGACTGACGCGAACTGGTTCACGTAAACGAATCATTGAATCCACCTCTAACCGGTACGCCCGATCTCGTCTTGATCTCGGAAGCTAAGCAGGGTCGGGCCTGGCTAGTACTTGGATGGGAGACCGCCTAGGAAAACCAGGTGCTGTATGCTATGAGTGCTCTGCGTCTGCGGAGATACCCGTCCCCAGCTATGTGTAAATAGTGGGTAGATGGCACCCAGCCTTGAAAGGCAACCCATCTAGGAGAAGGCTACTTCAAACAATAAACCAAAGATGTTGCTCGCGTCTCTTCCGATCCTCACAAGGGAAACGAACAAAGGGCGGATAAGGCTATAATGACTGAAACGGCCGGAGTAGGATAGTGAGGAGTTGCGCCCCACAGTCCTTAATTAGCATTGTATAAAGTCTAACAATGGAGAAACCAGCTGGAGACGAGGTTGGACGACTCGTCTGAGGACGACATAGAGAGAGAGAGAGCGCCACAACTTGACTCCAGGTCCCCATTTCACAACCATGTCCGACATTGGCATGTCTTTTACCTTTTTAAAGAACAAAAGCATTTAAAGACAAGCATTGCATGTCTTTAGCTTGAGCGGGAAGTGAACGCTACGTCACTCAATGAAGTGAACGCTGATTGGCTGTAATCACGCGTCATCACGCGAAGTTCGCGTCAAAGTTAAAAAATTTGAACTCGAGCGAATCTGTCGCGCCACAAATCCACGTGAACGCGCTCACCAGAAGACGGCGAAAGTGTGCCGCGACAAATCAACATTTGTCGCCAGTTTTCTCTCGCGAAAATTTCGCCCGATAACGCGTCTCTACGTTCACTTTGTATGGGATCTTGTCGCCCCCGTCGGCGTTTGGTGTGAACGCACGGTTAAAGCTAGGGTATGCGATTTTGGGGAAAACAGCCGTTGAGATTCTGTCGCGTTCTCTCTGGTCCCTCCCTCCCACGCGCTACCTGCTGTAGCTCCTCCCTCCGCACGTCAGTGATGCGCGTTCATGTGAATTCAGTTTACATTGATAGGAAGACGAAACACCATGTCCGATTCCGAGGGTAATTAAAACATTAGTGCTGATAACTGCATAAAAAACATATATAGCATCAACATCTTACTCACAGACATAGGTAGATGGTAGAAAGGTAGCTGTATCAGCCAAGCAAGTTAGCAAACTAAGTGCAACTGTAATTTGTTTAGCATAAAGCTGCTAGGCTCGTGAACGCTCACGCAGGGACCCACGAACGTCGGTGCCAAGTTGACGGACAGTCCCACAGCCAATTAGAACGGAGAATCGGAGCCTCGCTCTGATTGGTCAAAGTGTACATGAGCGGTGGCAATTTTTTGGGGGGGCACACAGAGGCAGGGGAGAGCAAAGTGATGTGCAGATATTCTCAGAGCACTTCGCCTACATATAGCTGACTGGCTATTATTACATTTTTGCTAAGTATTTCAGTAAAAAAATCGCCTACCCTAGCTTTAACGCGTCAACGGCGCAACCAATTCGATTTTGTCTATAGGGGACAACTGAGCGCCCCCTCCCGAAGTGGTACAGCCCAGGTCGGCCTTGAGCTGCGATTGGTCAGAAAGACGTAACAGGTAATGACAACATTGAACTCTCATGCAGGTTATAACAGAGTGACCCACTGTTGCGGTGTCCAACACGCATAAAATCAGCAGCCTTTGGACAACCCACCATAACGACAGACGACAGGGTTTTTGGGGGAAAACAAAGTTTTATGGTTGACATTGACAATGATTCGTGAGGTCAGTCCGACATGACGATTGGTCTTTCTTTTACGTCTCAAACTACGTTACAATTGAATGTTCATCAGCCCGATTTCCAAATAGGCCTATTCTCGGAGGAGAAACCCTCCCAAACACCCGTTTTAAAAGCTCTCTAACTTCTGGGCTACAGCCCCGAATGTTTTCAATTGCTAGCGACGCTCCTGTGCAAAAGTAACGTGACTAAGTTCGTCGTTGCAAATTTATTATGTTGCAAGTAGTAATAAGCACGGTAGCACAGTAGTGTAGGTCTAGCTCCCTAGCCTTTCTCTACATGTGTTCTCTACTTCTTCTCTAGTACCACAACACACTACAAAACAGTAGAGCCACCTAGTGGTGTAATCAGGTAGTGGACACAACAAGTTGGGTATTGGATAGGCCTACATATTTCCGGACCCAGAAAGTGTACTGAAAACGCCAGCCAAAGCCCGCCAGGAGAAACAGACGTATGAGCATAGAATAAGTGCTTGTTTTTGGCTACAATAGTTTTGAGTCCCGGAGAACGTGAGTGACAATGTAGCTATCCGAAAGTAGCCAATCTTATTGGATCATAGGCTACTAGGTTACGTTAGCTTGAAGTCTTTGTAATGCTGTATAGGCTACTCAATGCATAATTTATCTTGCTTTTCTGATGTTGTTACCTTTATTTCTTACAGGCATGAAAATCACTCACCTTTCGGCGAAATTCGCCGTTTTGAAACTAAAATAGGTGACCTACGTGAATCGTGTAGATTCGATGAAAAAATATTTGGGGGGTGGGGGGTAGGTTCAGAGGCCGGCCGGCCAGTAAAGTCCTCCGTAAAGTGCTGTACTTAGACGCGGAGAGCCTGTTGGAGAACCTCTCCGTAGCTTACGTGCGCATCCAATATTTTTAAACTATTATGCCCCTTTTCCACTGCGCGCAACGGTATGACACGGCTCTGCACGACTTTACCCTGATTTGAGAGCTTTTCCACTGCAGATTGGAGGCGGGACCCGTTACGGTTTTCAGTACCTGTTCGTACCTGTTTCAGAGGTAGGTCTAGCCGGTACGAGTCAGGGGCCTAAATGTCACGTGAACAATGCTGTCCACTGACAGTGGTGTAATGATGTAATAACGTCATATGTGCGACGAAGCGCGGGGGTCTTTAAACATTCACCCGTCATGTATGAAAACACAACTGCGAGAGCAACAACGACAAAACAATAAGAAAAATGGAAGACATGAGAAGAAGAACCAACCCTTGGTCGATGAGCGAGGTTCAGACCTTTCTGTGCGTGGCGAGGATCGCGTACAGAGGGACCTGGACGGATCAACGCGGAACACCTCCGACTCGGCCCTCCGACTCCGCCCAGTTCCAGGCCACGGTTTTGTTTGGAAAAGCGAAAATTTACTGGTACCGTGCCGTGTAGTGTAGAGCTGCACTAACCGCACCGAGTAGAGTCGGGACTATTTTGGCAGTGGAAAAGGGGCATTAGTCAACGCAACAGAGACGGTAAGGGCTGTGATTGGTCCTCTAACTAAATAATTTACGGAAACGCAACTCTGTTTGACTTTGGACCTTATCTACTTTGTACGTTTTTAACTTTGCACATTAAGGACCAATAAAAAACCAAATAGGATTTGTAAAGCTTTGGAAGTTTATTTACAAAACTATTTACATGATTTGTTGTCAACATGTAAGATCGATCGGGCGGCGAATTGCATTGCGTATCCGACATCCCGACGGAGAACTTTGAATGCTCGAGGGGTCTCCGTAGTCTGTCTTCCACTCGTCACCCAACGGTGCGTACTGTTCAGACTACACGATTCTCAGATATTCCACCACGATTTAACATGTCACACTGTCGGAAAACTGGCCACACTACAAGATTCACGTTTGCAAGATATTTAGAAAATCTAAGGTTTAGAACTGACATAAATGCTTACATTTTTGTCGTGAAGGTTCCAGTAGTTTTTATATTCTTGCTTCAATTGCAGCAACTCCTCGTAGGTGACATGAATGATGCAAAGTACACGCAGCAACAACGTAGCCTAGCAACAAAACGTCAACAATGGATCCCGAGTACCTAGCACTAGGCATTATGTTGGCGGTCCTCTGCACAGAGACGAAAAGGAAGAAAAAGAAGAGAAGATGTGGACTCGTTCTTGGGTTTGATCGCAATCATTTTTGTAGTAATTACTCCTACTCAGCGTAGTGCAGTGAAGTCCGTTGGGAAACACTGCGCCTGAGTGAACGTGTACGACTCGCGTGTACGACTCGCAAATTTGTCTGCGACGAACAAATCGGGCTGAAATCGTGTAGTGTTCCGATTACGGCCTCTGAACCAGCCCCAGAGTTTCAGTGAACTGCGAACAGGTGCGCGTACCAAAAGGGTTGGTTTACAAGCACTTTGCTTCGCTCGTGCTGACCGGAGCGGGATCCAGACCACCATCATAAGCTGAAAGCACGCCTGGCCTCGGCGATTTACCCGATTGAATTTGATGATCGTTTCAATCATTTAAATATTTTCTGGTATATCTAAGTTACCCAGGAGCTCTGTTGACATAGGCGAAGCTAACGTTAGCTACAGCTTGTCACGTTGTCCTGGAAACCGGATTTTCAGTTCTAAACAACCGAACGAGAGATGGCGTTTTCCATTGCTTCCATGTGTTGTTTCTTTCAAAATGAAAATAAATCAATTTCTAGAGGTGAAAATTACTACCAATCGAAACATGTCGAGGCATTCATGTATTCCCCTGGGGTATTAAAAGGAAAAGTTCGCAAACGTTAGTTTCGTTTTATTTTATATGAAGACAAACTATTCTCAATATTACTTGCATCATTGGTAAAGCAGATCAATTCGCAAAAAAAAATCGTTCTTTTTCTATAAAACGTTTGTGGCATAGGATTTCCCCTTGTTAATTTGGCTTGTGTAGAACCGAAAAGGATGTTGCTATGGAAACGTGACGTCACACTTTAGTACTCATTGAGGAGCAGAAGATGAATCAGGAAGAAAAGCAGCAGCAACAGAGCAAGTATGGCTCTGTTGCATAACAAACAATACATGTTTGTTATGTATTGTGTGTTTTTGCAAATAAAAAATATGGAATATTCAAAATTTTCTACCGGGGGAGGATACCCCGGACCCCCATAGAGGGATAATATCCTCCTCACCTTTTTCACCCCTGACCTGTTTTCATGCCTGTTCTGAGACAGTATGGGCTTCCTGTGTTGTCAGTGGCGGTTTTAGGCACGGGCGAACGAGGCAGTCGCCCGGGGCGCCAAATTTGTGGGGGGCGCCAAATCACATGGGGGGCGCTGTCACACCAAATCTGTACCGGGTGCCAAATTTGTACCGGGTTACATAATCCATTCCAAACCTGCCTAGCAACAGATGATCGCGGACGATCGCGTCGAATGACGTAGGAGTTCGCGAACATTCTCGATATCGTTCATGGAGGGCGACAAGACAGATAACACTTATTTTACAAATTACATTTATTAGCGTTCCTAATTACATTTATTAGCGTTCCTACATTTTAAACACACAGTTTACTAGCTAAATTCGATTAAACAATTAAATGAAATACAAATATAAAGTAAAAACAAGTGTTATCTAGCGATCCGTTATCTGTATTATGTTATTTCGTCTTTGGCAACATGAGCGCGAATGTTTTTTGAAACCTGCTTTAAACACTCAGATTACTAGCTAAATGCGATTGAACAATTAAATCCAATACAAATATAAAGTTAGGAAGGCTAATAAATGTAATTAGGAACGCTAATAAATGTAATTTGTAGAATAAGTGTTATCTGTCTTGTCGCGCTCTATGAACGATATCGAGAATGTTCGCGAACCTTCCTAGTCTGTCATGATCCGCCCCTGGTTTTTTCATTCACCTGCCTGCCACCCTGATCACTCCCAATTAACCCAACCACCTTCACCTGTGTTTCCCCTATATCAGTCCTTCCCTCCCAAACATTCCCTGCCAGATTGTCTCTTGTGTTTCACAGTGCTTTCCCGCGATTCAGATCCTGTGCCGTGTTCCAATACCCGTACTGTCCGTACTTACTAGCCAAAATTTGAGTACACAGTACGTTCCAATTCAGATCCGGCGAAAAGAAGTACACTTCAAGGACCCGGATGTCGTACTCAAAACGGGCTAATCGTGAAGTGTGGATCCGAAGGACCTCTCCTGACTCTCCAGATTGTCCGGTTCACTGTGCTTTCCCCGCGATTCAGATCCTGACCTACCGATCCTGCCTGCTCTCTGATCCCTGCCTGTCTGACTCTCCTGCCGGTTCCTGATCCCCGCTTGTCTGACTATCCTGCCTGCTCTCCGACCCCCGCCTGTCTGACTCTCCTGCCGGTTCCTGATCCCCGCCTGTCTGACTATCCTGCCTGCTCTCCGATCCCTGCCTGACTATTCTGCCTGCCAATCCTGAGCCCGAATAAACAATTTGAAACCGTTTCCACGCTCGTTTGCCAGTCTGATGCCGCCTGTCTGACTATCCTGCCTGCTCTCCGAACCCCGCCTGTCTGACTCTTCTGCCGGTTTCTGATCCCCGCCTGTCTGACTATTCTGCCTGCCAATCCTGAGCCCGAATAAACAATTGAAACCGTTCCACGCTCGTTGCCAGTCTGTGCACTTGGGTTCAGCTAAACGGTCACATTACATAGTCATTCGACGCGATCGTCCGCGATCATCTGTTGCTAGGCAGGTTTGGAATGGATTACGTAACCCGGTACAAATTTGGCACCCGGTACAAATTTGGTGTGACAGCGCCACAAGCAGCGGTTTTCAATGAAGTACATAACATTGTGTGAGGAATTGGTGTTTTGGCACCCCCTCTGGCTGCAGGTGCACCTGCTCGTTGAGAAGGTGCCGTGCCCAGAGGAATGAAACCCCCACTGAAACCCCCACTACAACTCCCCCCACCCGCTTGGAGGAAGTCTTCCCTGGGGCATAACTGGACGTAGAACCGCCACTGTGTGTTGTGCAGGCCATCAGAGATAATCACCCAGCACAAGATGGGCAGTGCCATGGCTACCGGGAGACAGTAGATGCTTAAGATGAGCTGTGACTATTTTGACCCTAGCAAACGCACACTACACGTTTTATTTTTGTAAATAGAAATAAAACTTCAAATTCATGTTGGTTGTTATGATTTGTTTACTAACCCAAGTGTTGTTATACTAAAGTAGGCCTACTGTATAAGACAAAAACTTATTTCAACAGGGGAGAAAAGGAGGAAGGCCGAGCTCTCTGAGTGGCCACGACGTGCGTCGCGACGTAGGTCGCATTGGTCGTGTCGTAGGTCGCATTGGTCACGACGTAGGTCGCTCGTCTGGCTGCTTTCAGTCGCTGTGGTTGCTGGCTGGCTTGGTCGCTCAAAGTCTATGGGCGGTCGTTTATCAGTTAATTTGCATGTTATTAACGTTTTTTTTTGACAGTTGAAGTAGAAAGCCATGCTCTCTGGTGAAAGCTTCCTACAGCTCTTTATTGGAAATATTATTTTTATATTGAAGTAGGCCTACAGTTTAATATGATGGAATCGTTGGTCTATCAGTATCAATAAAATATATTAGTTGTAATTTGGGGCGTATTCAAATAATGTATTTTAGATATTATATATAGCCTATTTGTTTTGTTAAATGACATTAAGCCTAATAAGGTATGTTATGTACAATGTGCTTTGTTATAAAGTGATATAAGAGTGGTACAAGCGGTAGTGATACTAGGTTAGTAATAAAGAAGGCGGGTGGTCAATTCTCTCGCGGTCAGATATATTTCTGCTCTTTTGGTCAAACTTACTGACACAATCGGCCTCTTTCATTTTAACATTTTTGTATGATTTAGTACGATGGTATGATAATACGACGTAATGGCGGGCTGCGACGCCTGGCTGGTATCGAAAGGCCAGCCATGGCTGGCCGCTGGCTGCCGCTGGCTGCAGCTGGCAGCTGGCTCTGGCAGGCTGACCGACTAGGTCGCGTCCATAAAAGCTTCGCAACCCTTTTGGCGGCAAATAGGTCGCAACCAACTAGAGCAGGGCAACCCCATTTGGGGCCCACGGGCCAAACGACTGATTTTATTTGGCCCGCGCCTTACCTACTGTATATATTATTGTTTTCCACCATCGGCGCTCGCTCTCATTGAATATTATTGATTGGTGCACTTCCATTCCTGACCATAGAACAACATTGTGATACATTGATGGTAGGGTGGCGCTGTTGAGCTCCTATCCTTTTGCACTCCAATCCGAAGTGACAGCGAGTAAGTGAGAGGGTACAAGGATGGAGCGGCGGTGGCACACAGACAAACGCAAATTCAAAAAATGTTGGGAACATGATTATTTATTTACCGAGGTCGATTCCAACGCAATATGTCTGGTATGTAAGCAGAAGGTCGCTGTTTTAAAGGAGTACAACATTCGTCGTCAGTATGAAACTAAACATCCTCACCAGTTCGCAAAATACACAGGCGAGGACCGAAAGGTAAAGGTAGCAAACTTGCTAATGAAGCTAGACACACAGCAGCAAACTTTACTTCAACCGTCCACTGCACAAGAAAATGCCACCCTTGCAAGTTATCTCATTAGCAACATCATTGTCAGAGTGGACACGCTTTTGCTGCCGGCGATTTTGTCAAAGAGTGTCTGACAGTTACTGCTGAAGCTGTGTGTCCAACTCGGAAGCCTTTTTCTCAAATAAGCCTGTCACGGAACACAGTGACCCGCCGCGTTGAGAACATGGCCGAAGTCGTTCGGGGCCAGATAGCCCAAAGAGCAAGTCAGTTTTCTGCCTTCTCCATGGCATGCAGATGATGAAAGCACCGACATATCTGACTCAGCAAAGTTGCTGGTGTTTTTGCGAGGCGTCAATGAGGACTTTGAAGTGTGGCAAGAACTAGTGGGCCTTGAAACACTGAAAGGGACAACAAGAGGTATCGATATTTTTATGGCAGTGCAGCAAGTTATGGACAAGAACGGTTTGAAATGGGAAAACCTATCTGGCATCACGACTGATGGAGCCCCGGCCATGGTCGGTAATGGCGCATTTCCACTAGCACGGCTCGGCTCGATACGGCTCAGCACGACTCGGCTCGGCTCGGTTTGGTTGTGTTTCCATTACAGCTGGTGCCTCCTCGACGTGCGCGGGGTCGTCATAACACGGCTGCGCGAAACCGCTGTGACGGTTTCGCGCAGCCGTCACAGCGGCAGTCATTTACACGGCGCCGAGCAACGTACAAATCCGGAAGACCAGAACAGCAACAACGCGTGGTGCCATTGAGCTCCCTCTGAATCCGTTATTCAGCAACCAGAGTCAGGAACGTCTGGACCTCCTCCACCGACCAAGGAGTGGATTTTTTCTGAGAAGCCATCTCGTTCCAAGTCAAAAAGCAGTAAAAAGTGGTGTCTTGTCTCGCGTCTTGTTTTTATTTACATTCTCGGCGGTCGTCGCGCGGTTATGACGCTTCCAGTGACGACACTCATCGGCCAATCAGTGGAAGGCAGTCGGCTGACATCACGTTTTAGTAACGCTTCGGCTCGCTTGGAACCACGGCTGAGGTGATACCAAAATGTACCCGGTTGAAGGTACTACGTGCTAGTGGAAACACGCAAATAGCGCGCCGAGCCGAGCCGTACCGAGTCGAGCCGTGCTAGTGGAAATGCGCCATAAGAGAGCAGGCCTAACTGCACTTGTGTCGGACAAAGTCCGTGAGTGTGGTGGCTCGATTTTTAAATATCATTGCATTTTGCATCAGGAGCAACTGCGCTAAGAACATCGGCCTAAAGAACGTGATGCAGGATGTCGTTGGCATTGTCAATAATATTCGCTCAAAGGTGCTCTCACACGTCAGTTCAAAGCTGTTGTTGATGAGATGGATGCCCAGTATGGTGACGTATTGTACCACAACCTGGTCTCACAGGAATCCGTAAAAAGACTACGGATGCTGAACTCAAAATCCGTGGGATCATTACGGAAACAAATAACTTTCTTCAAAGACTAATTTTATTAGTCTTTGACATTTAACAAATCAATAGGCTATACAATATAATCAATATAAATTAGTACACATCACTGTATTACAAAGTTAATTTAATTTAATAATTAAATATAGATGGATAGACCAATATGCCTATTTATTTATATATATTATAAAAAGGCCTATTGGTCTATCAATATCTAAGCTATATATTATTGTATGTACGTTTTTGTTATACTGACGCACGTATATTTATTCTGTTCAATGAGATGTCGCTCATTCAGCCATACCTCTGGTTGGTTGCGACCTATTTGCCGCCAAAAGGGTCGCGACGCTTTTATGGTCACGACCTAGTCGGACTGCTGTCCCAGTCCAGCTCCACTAATAGATTTAAAAACTCTTTCGTCCCCCTGGCCATCAGACTGTACAACAGCTCCCAGTAAAGGCAGGGAGGACAACAACAATATACATTTTATTTATATCTGTATCTTGCACATCCATCTGCACTGTTTTTACCTTCATTTGTACTGTTTTACTTTCATTTGCACTGTTCTACCATCTGCACTGATTTACTTTCATTTGCACTGTTTACTCTCTGCACTGTTTATTGTAGCTACTGTTCATTTTATATTAGATTTTAATTTAGGTTAAAGTTTATTGTAGCTACTGTTCATTTAAGCAATATCACACGAGAGGGAGTGCTGTTGTACTGCATATCAGCACGGCTGTGATTCGGTCGTACGCACGAGGCCGCAGGCCGAGTGCCGCAGATAATCACAGCCGTGCTGATATACAGCACAACAGCACGACCTCGAGTGTGATATTGCTTTTATACAACAGTGCTACGAGCACATTTTATTAGTTAACAGTAATAAGAAACGAGAGATTATGATTTGTTTGTTTAGTAATCATTTATTCGGCTCCGCCAACACAAATAGTTCCACAACTGAAGGGAGACAAGGCTGTAGCCAGGCAACACATATACAGTATATAAACCTTCCTGGACAGAAGCTCGCTACTCTTCTGTCAGAGCGATAGGCTCTGCTCTGTGTCCGCCGCTACTTTGTATCATTTACATTTATCGGCTGTTATACTGTACTGTACTTACACAATCTAAGATAGGCTATTTAACAGCTGATGTAACGTTAGCTCAACGGTTATTAGAACGCCCGTACAGCGGAGTGATTATGTCTGTAAAAAGTCGCAGTGCTGTTATACTATATATCAGCACTCATGGAACGTCTCTTGTCCAATCAAATTGCTCGGTTGGGACCGGTCGGAGCTACCTGTTGTATAATTTATTTTATATCTGAATTTAAGTTAAAGTTTATTGTAGGTACTGTTAATTTTATATTATAATTTATATCTTAATTTTAGTCCAATGTATGTTTAATGTATGTTTTGTTTTATGCTACTGGATACCTGAATTTCCCTCAGGATAAATAAAGTATCTATCTATATATCTATCTATCTATCAGCCTGCCAGAGCCAGCTGCCAGCCGTAGCCAGCAGCCAGTGGCCAGCGGCAGCGAGCGGCCAGCCGTGGCTGGCCTGTCGTCGCAGCCAGCCAGCCGATACCATCCAGGTGTCGCAGCCCGTCATTACGTTGTATAATTATACCATTTTACTAAATCATACAAAAATTATAAGACATATTATTTACTTCATATAACCTTCAAATCTCCATCGGTGATGTATCCCTTTAAGCATGTGTTGCAAGATGCAATTTTAAGGCGAAGTTTGACAGTTTCTCTCCAGAAATTGAAAATAAAATAAAGTGATACCTCAGTTGTAACATTATTCGCTCAGTTATTACATTTTCAAAGGATTTTTTTAATACAAGACCAATAACGTAATTACCAGCCAATAACTTAATATGTTATTCCATTATTGGCAACAAGTTATTACGTTGTTGCCTCAACAACTTTATTGCATTATTGGCAATTTATTACATTATTGGCTTTATTCAATTTAAATTATTACGCTATTGGCAGTTATTATGTTATTGGCCGTTATTACATTATTGGTTGCTACAAGGGACAATCACAGCTTCAAATATTAGGAAGCTGTGAGAGAGCAAAATAATTAATCTCATCCTACTCTACTTGTATTTCGCCCCCAGTACCAGCTTAGATGTCTCCCTAACTGTCCTTGCTGACCTGCCGGTCTGTTGATCCAACTTGGACTGTTTCCAACTCAACATGCTAACCCTTCCTTATAGTGTTTGATTATTCCATGAAATCTGAAACACGTCCCCTTGATATTGTCCCCAGTGCTCTTCTGAATGATTTCTCTGACCGAGCGTCTTCTCTTTAATCGACAGCTCTCTGGTTTTTGGTAGCATTACGACCTGCGACCATGCAGTTATCCAGCCCCTCATGTAAAAAACCAACTGACCCCCCTTCCCCGGTAACTATATATTATTTCTAAATGTCCCACTGTCTCAAAAGATTCTTGAAACAGTAGTTTTCTATCAATTTTTCTGCCTACACACAAATTACAACTTAGAAGATTTCAGTCAGGTTTAAGGAATTAACATAGTGGTTCTGCCTTGTTGAAAGTGTCCAATAACCTGCTCCAAACCCTCTCTATCGACACGGCTGACTGTGCTGTCCTGATTCTTCTTATCCTCAGCACAGCATTCAATACATGGATAACAACATTTAATTGACCTTCCCGAGTTTAAGGTTGGTGTTGGTGGCACTGCCTTGACCTGGTTCACATCCTACCTCAGCAATAGAAGTTTCAACGGCTCAAAAGGCAATTCACTCGCTCCTCCAGCAAGTCCTCCTTGAGGAGTCCCACTGCGAGGACTCCATCATTGGTCTGATTCAGTTCTATAAAAGGTTTTTTTTCCCATGGTCAAATCATTCAAAAGATTCACTTCCAGACAAAACACAGGCTTGTTTTCGATCATTTTTTGGTAGGTGTTTCAGGTCCAGAAGACATTTGGGCTTTTGGGCACAACCAAGATTGTTGCTATTCAGATTAGGGCTGGGCGATTAATCAAATTTTGATTGTGATTTCGATTTTAGCGTCAAACGATCACAAAACTAATATAAACGAAAAATGTTTTATTTATTTTTGGAAAATCTTTTATATAAAGTGCAGCTGGATACATATCTGCACATTATTTTAGATTTGAACATTTTCTTTTTGACCATTTTGTGTATTTTTTAATGTGAAATTTCAAAGGTCTCAGTTACGAAGTGTTTTTTGGGAGAGACATGCTGAATAAATACATCATGTTTTCAACTCAAAAATAATCGTTTGAATAATCGTGATTTCAATATTGACCAAAATAATCCTGATTATGATTTTTTTTCCATAATCAAGCAACCCTAATCCAGATGGACTGTTTTTATTTATTTTATCTACCTCCTCCTCCACCACATTTCTACCCGTTGCCTCCGGTCTACGGATACAAACACACTCAAAACCCCGAGGACCAAGCTTTGGACCTGGGGTGATAGGACCTTCTCAGTTGCCACACCCTCCCTCTGGAACTCCCTCGCCAACCGACTGGCTAGCACACTCGCACACACTATTTAAATAGGCCCACAAAAACCCACCTTTTCAAGATCGCTTTCAACACTTAACATCCTTCCCCTCTCTCCTTTTATCTATTTCTAGTCTTATATACCTATTTCAGTTCTATTTCATCTATTTCATATTTCCATAAGGTGAAGCCTAGATGGATACCTACAATCATAGAACTAGAGTTAGAATAACATATCTATCATTTTTTTAGCCACCTATTTTGATCTTTTTTCTTATATACGTTATTATTAAATTAGATATTCTGTGGTGACGTTGAGTACTCAGAAAAGCACTATATAAGATGAATGTACAATTTGTATTATCATTATTATTTTAAGGATCTTGAGGAGGTCATCCATGACTTGCTTAAAATTTGCCTGGACTATTGCAACTTCGTTTTATACTGGGATTCTTCATTAGTCAAAGCCTCAACGCCTAGCTGATGCGCCGTATAATCACTGCGGTGATATCATCATGGAGATAGCCCAAGCGGTGACGTTTGATTACGGAGTTGGTGTGACGTTGCCTAGGGTACTGAACAGTATTATCGTGGGAAACTTAGCTGAGTCGCTAGGGAGCATTGCAGTGTTACATAATTAAAAAGCTGAAGCAATTCAGCCTTTCTCTTAACATACACTCAGCGCTTTGTGCCCTTCCTCTCTGACACCTCTGAACCTCTCCTCTCTCTGACAAAAGCGGGAGATGACATAAAGCACATGTGTGAGATATGCTGAACAACCAGCAGCATTCAGGAAGCCTTTCAGCGTAGACTCGTATGGAGATTGAAACTCAGAGGCAGATCTGTAGTCATTGTCGTTTGAAAATGAAATAATCAGAATAATGTTTGTTAATAATTTTTTTTGGTATGAATTAATTTCATTTCAATTTCTTTAATCTTTCAAAATGACTCAGCATGTTCTTTCAGTGAAATAAATACAAATTCATCAAAATCACAAAGAGAAAAATAAAGGTTTTGCCAATACAGGCAAAATGAAAGGCTCACAGAGAGCAAAGGTTTGAAGTGAAAACATGCTTAGGGAAATAGAAAGGGTCAGATGCATAATAACCATTAAATGTAGGCATAATAGAAAGTGACACACTATAAAAAAAGAATCCAATTTGGGCCCTGGCAATTAGAGGGCTGTTGTAAGGACATTTGTAAAATCCAGTTAGCCTACTATAGTACTCCCGCTCAATGTCCTGTTGGGTGCACACCACTAAAGCTCTCTTTACATAACACAATCTATGATGATAAATACTTTATCAAGATTGCTTTAGTTCCATATAATCCATATAAGTGGCCAAACACACACAGACACATGGTAATTTTTTCTATGCAGACTTTATGTAATCTTTAGTAGGATTTCCTGAATTTGTAAATAATCTTGTGTGGTGTGTGTTGTGTGTGTCTGCAGCTAGAAATACATGGTTTTGTGTTGAATATAAGATTTATATTATTCTAATTAACATTCCCGCTTGGTACTTGATATGCATTAAAGGTTTTTACAGCCCATGTTGCATCTACTGAATTCAGCCATGGTTGGAGTATCTATGGTATGAAGGTGCTGTTTAGGGTAGGATGGTCCTTCTCTGTCAACAGTGGCATTCAGTAGGCTGAATCCCTGCTGTCTCTCAGCACCGTCTAATGGTTCAATAGGCCTGGCCCCCACGGAGACAGCCTGTGGGGTTCTTCTCGGGACCGGCTATAGTCATAAGTGTGTTGGTTTTTTAAGAAAATTCCATTTCCTTTTTATAATATTTGGGCCCGTAGAGACTGCTCATGCAGCCAATAGTTGGTATATTATGAGGGAATGTAATGAATTTATGTAAGATGTTTTTGCTTTAGGCGTAAGAAGCGGATGTCGTTAAAAGTGGAAAAGCTCATTATTATAAAAGCTTAATTGAAAAACAGTAGTCCCTTGGCTATTAATCAAAAACCCTATCAGAGAAAAAATGATAAAAAAATTTGAACTAAGACTCAGACTAAGACTGGGTGACTATTGTTTTCATGTGTCGTAGACTGGTACACTCACCAAAGCAGCAGAGGCCACTAGAGGAGTTAAACTAGATTAACGTTGTTTTTGAAGATTTCCTGTTCTTCTGAATTATAAGGAGCAAGACGAATACATATAGAACGCTAAATCTGTTAAATAATACAAATACTTCAAGTGCTGAAATAAATAAGCCATCATTTAATCTCTGATCTATATGCCGGTCCTATCATACTTGTGCGGAAGTTTTTGCTGCAAGTTCAACGCAATCCCCAACTTAAGAGAAAAATACCCACTGATGCCTTGCCTTTTTGTGAGGGGAGCAGTAGCCGATAAAACAGATTATTGAAAGTGATAGGAGAGTAGGGGGAAGAATAAGGAGAAGAAGAAAAAGAGATGGAAAGAGGGGGAAGATGGAGCGGGGGTCTCCAAAGGGCATGAGAAACATCAGCCGTTACTGCCCCAGGCAGCCTACACAGAGAGAAAAAGATCCAGCAGTGACAGGATATTTATTCATCTCCCTGGCCGCATGCTGAGCCACGAGGGCTGCAAACCATACAGTTGAATACTACATTTCATTACAAATGTCATATTTCCAGTTCATGCCAAATAGCATCAAGTTCATGTGGAACCTAAAAAGAAAATACACTGGAGTACATTGGACAGCATTCCGATCATCAACTTCTGAATGAATGCCAAGGATGCAAGGATAGATGATTGTTTGTGTGCGTCTATGTCTTTATTGTTGAATGATGAAAAATAACTCAGAGGAACATGTATTGCTAAGAAACAACTGGGAATTTGTTGGCACTGAAGGACATTCTACATCTGCTCGCACTAGTGCAACAAGGTAACTCTGCCCTCTTCAGATATAAACTAAAATTGCAACACTGCTACTGCTGTTATTTTAACCACAACTACTATTTTAATGATAATAATAATGATAATAATGTACAATGTATTAATAATAATATTCATTCATTATTATTATTATATTTCAAAGAGTATTGATATTAATGATAACCAAAAGCATGAATCTGAATATATTATCAGCATTATATAGGCTACTATCAGTATAGTATAGTATTTACTACACATTTTGGCAAACCTTTTCCAGTTCCAGTCACCTACAACAACACTATTTTATTTCCCCTTCTTGTATCGGGGGTCCCTCGGATAACTGTGCTCAAGCATCTGTGAAATCTCTAGTGGCCCCTCGCGCCTCTGAATCAACTGTGTTTGCCTGCAGTATCAGAGAAACACACAAAGTTAGCGTCCATTATGAATAGCAAGAGGACAGCTCTCCCATTCCAGTGAACAGATCACAAGCCACATGTTTACGATGTCGAAAATATAACCTATAACTAACCATAATCAAAACATACCGAAGGTTTGTAGAAAATTAAGTTATTTGCAGTATCCATCCATCCATCCATCCATCCATCCATCCATCCATCCATCCATCCATCCATCCATCCATCCATCCATCCATCCATCCATCCATCCATCCATCCATATATACATACTCTATATACTGATTCCTAGCTAGGAAAGCTCCATTCATTGATTCAGTTAGCCTCAGACTGCTAGCTAATTCACTGGTTTTATGCTGCTTTGATTATGGCCATGGCTCATGGTATGTTGGTCTTACTATGGCCCTAAAAGACAATCTGCAGGTTGCTCAGAATAGGTTAGTCGGGGTAGTGCTGGGGCTCACGCCAAGGGCTCATGTGGGTAAGCTCCAGTTCTCCAGCTGGGCTGGCTCCCCCTGGAGGCTAGGGCAGTTCAGCTCCAGCTCAGAGTGGTCCATAATGTTTGCAATCACAAGTCACCGGCATACCTTAAAAATCACTTCATAAAGAGTAGGGATGCCCATGCTTACCACACCAGAGCTAGTAATATAGACTTGTACTTGCCTAAGTTCAAAACAAACATTGGTAAGTGTACTCTCAAATATAGTGGTGTGGTGAACTGGAATGAATTACCTTTGGAAATTAAGAGCACAGACAACTATCATTGTTTCAGAAAAAAGGTAAAATCCTGGCTCATGGTGAATTTAAATCCCTAGTCACAATAACATGTCTTCCTCCATGTGAGCTGTTGTCTGTTGGTGTTTTTCTATGGTTAAGGAAGATTAATTTATTCTGTTAGCCTCTCATAGTCTATTTTTTCATTTTTTGTTTTAGGTGGATATATGTCCTGCCTTGGAACATCAGACAGGGACCATGATGGAAACAAGTGCTCGCACTTTGTCATGTTTTTCTTATATCCCTTGGATATGTCTTTTATTCCAAATAAATCAAATCAATATATCTATAAATATATATATATTTTGTTTTTAGAGAGAGAGAGAAATAAGGCAAGCAGAAAGGATCCTCGGCCACAGTTCCATGAGGTCTATAGAGACACCCCAAACATTGATAATATAAAGGCAAACAAAATAAAGAATCAAGCTTTAAGATGAAATGAAACATACTGTTACCCTCGAAGTAAGGGTAAAACAATGTGCCTGGCCCCCCTGCTTACTATCACATTTCTCCCAATGTTTACTATTATATCATACCCTGCCCGCTTCTGGGACTGTGTGGTTTGTGTGTGTGAGAGAGAAAGCCTCTCACACACACACACACACACACACACACACACACACACACACACACACACACACACACACACACACACACACACACACACACACACACACACACACACACACACACACACACACACACACACAAAGCCCTGTGGGATGTCAAAAGGATTGGGAGATCTCCGTTTTACACGTCTTACCACCGATCTGACATGCCACCAATCCAATTTGTGTCAACGGGTACAGCCCACCACTTGCTCCCCCAAATAACAAACACAACAACATCAGCAACAACAGCAAAAACTACAATTCATGTTGACAGCAGTTGGGAGGACACTTCCTTCCCACTGAGTGGTAAACTTCCTTAGACAAATAGCCACTGGTGGCAATATAACTGTGTCCAAAACTTGGAGAAACGTGATGACCAAAGATGACCCATACACCAGAAAGAAGTAAACAAAAGAAAGGTACAGAATACACTGAACTCTTTGAGTCAAAGACACTTCATGTTTTACTGTCCACTGTACACTGACACTTTTTTACACTCAATTATTTAGTAAGACTGTAAAACTCTAGCCACCGTGTACAATAGGATCATGCACATAAAATGTGATGATGGGTAGACCCATACTTGACATTCACATGGACCACATTCATTTCTATCCACATACTAACTGAGACAGTCTGTCAGGGGGCAGCAAGGCCAATAAAATCAGCAGCAACTGATGTGCAAACTGTCTAAATCTGAAAACCGTCCTCTCCAGGTAGCATGGAAGCAAAATCTTCATCTTTAGATTCAAGCTATGCTATGTTGCTACAGGCGATAAACACTATGAAAAGGGGGCAAGGCTACAGGATTCATAGGGGTGCCTTGCAGCATCTTGACGGTTGATTACGCGTGCCAGCCATATGCATGCGGATGCAAGCAGATGCTAAATCAGGCCTGTGCGGCGACAGTCGCGGCCCGTTTGTGGCTCAGCACGATAAGCACTCCAGGCAGTGGAGGGGAATTGTATTTCTACCGGGTTGGGGCAACAGATGAGTTAAGGGCAATCTATGCTCTGCATCAAATGATTAATAGTGATAGTCCCATCAATTGCACCATCCGAGAAATAGATTGCCGTCGTGGTGTCTGTTGTTTTGCATCAGGGGGCCAGAGGGCCTCGGAGGTCAGCGTCTGTAAAAGCATTCGAAGGCGTGGTGTGTTTTTGAAAATGCAGCCAGGCTCATCATTGGGTCAGTTGTGTCAGTAGCCATAGACAGTTTCATGTGGACTTTAGTTTCTTAATTTTTTTAAGCCAAATCAACAGCCACCAGCTAAACAAAAGTCTTCCCTTTCCGTCATGTTAGCGAGGGGGATTTTTCGACTTTACTGCATAGAGGAAAACTATGGATCAGTCCGGCCTGTGTGCTGACTCACGGCCAGCAGATGAAAAATTACAATGACAAACACTTTACTTATTTGGATGGTAAGTGCTATAGATTTTACTGTTAGTTTATTGATGGTCTGTCTGAAAATGAGTAATTACACACTTTGCCGATTGCCTGTAACTCGGAATCCTTATAGCATTCGATCAAGCTGTGACCGAGAGCCAAGCTTTGATCAATGGGGAACACAATACAGATTTTTCTCTTCCATCACACTGCTTAGTTTAAAAGCAACTGGAACTAGCAACAGTAAATCAATTCTAATCAAATACAGAGGCCTACTATAAACAGAGAGATTGAGGAAGCAAACCTGCACAGCTTTGTCATTTGCTGTGCTCTGA
Organism: Melanogrammus aeglefinus; assembly: GCA_900291075.1. Taxonomy (NCBI): domain Eukaryota; kingdom Metazoa; phylum Chordata; class Actinopteri; order Gadiformes; family Gadidae; genus Melanogrammus; species Melanogrammus aeglefinus. The sequence goes on along the minus strand of OLKM01003211.1, from coordinate 16,755 downwards.
GGTGACTTGAGCAAGATAGAGAGAGGAAAATAAACAGGGAGGACAAGGGGATGGAAAGTAAAATGTACTTTTACTCATGTATAGTACTTTGAGGAAGATGTACTTTTGAATTACCATATTAGGATTAATACACTTCCAATATTTCTTCAGAGCAATTATTGTACATTTAACTTTATCGATGACCTTGAAGGGCTTTTTTATATATTATAGTGTTATTATTATATTATTATATAATATTATGTAGATAAAGAGCTCTGGGAGTCCGCAAACAGCAACAATCACTTCTCCTCCATGCTGTGGTTCACTCTGACAGCTAATTGGTCAATGGGCAGCAGCTAATTTACATTGAAGCTACAGACACCAGAAACATCACATTCTGAAGGAACTAAAACAGAGAAAAAAAGCTTTTTCAGCAAACAGCTTCAAAAACATGTTTTCGAGAACTCATATATGTTTGCTTGTTGGGAAAACACCCTAATATGTCTCCTTTAATTTCCGGGGCACTCCTGCACAGTGTATGTTAAATCCAAACAGGCTTTCCCTCACCTCATTCTCAGATGTTCTCATCTCACGAGAGCAGTGCCTGGAGTGGGTTGCTTCGAATCTATTGGTATTGGGAAGAGAGAGGGTGGGACTTCCAGGGACTGGCCACTGTTCACAGCTCAGATCTTTCATTGCGTTTTGGGAGTAGGAGAGTCGGAGGGACAAGAACTGACAATGACTCTCAGAAGAGTCTCTGATGAAGTCTGCATTTTCATTGGTTTTTGAAGGACTGAGTGAACATTCTCAACGTTCAATGATTAGGTTACAATTATACATAAAGCTTTATGCATTTTAGATAGATTTGGTTGCATCGGGGCGCCGCACTAGAGGGGGCACCAAAGCGATAGTAAAATTATTTGAGTCTGCATTTTCTGTATTTAACAGCGTTTGTGTAAATGATATTATGATCAATAACAGAGGAACGTCACTGATAAGGCGTCACCGCCCGCTCCTTCGCTTCCCTTCCCCCTCCTCCTCCCACACGGCGCTCCAGTGCGCGCCCCCTCGAGCACGTGCTGGAGGCGAGCGCCAGAGTGTTTTCATTTGAATCATTTTGTCATCTGATGACCGGTACCTAAATATGGAAAGGCAGAGAAGAAAGCTCTCGGGGTCACAAAATAGAAAAAGAAAGATTGTGAAGGAGAAAAAGGGCGCAGGGATGAAAGAAAGCTTTTCAAACTGGTTGAATGACAGTAGTTTTTATGTCAGTGTTTCAAGAGGAGGCTTGTAAATATTCAGGTTAGCTAAATCTACTACTAGTAAAACGACAGGTTACTGTTGTCTTGCAACTGTCTACTGATCAACAGATCATGAAAAGAAAAATAAAGGAAGTTGTTTGTGGTTGTTTTGTTTTGCTTCAACCTCTATGGCAGTCTTGTTTTTATGTAAATAGACCCAGTAAAAACAGAGTTATAAAGTTGATACGGATAAAGTTGAAAGATTCAAATACATCTCCATCAACAACCACAAATTCCACACCATCCTTGTCTCACACGGAGTCCCCCAAGGCTCAGTGCTTGGCCCCATCCTCTTCATACTCTACATGCTCCCACTAGGTCACATCATCCGCCACCATGGTCTTCAATTTCACTGTTACGCCCACAATACCCAACTATACATCACCACCACAGCCATTACTCCTGCCATCCTATCCACTCTCACCAACTGTCTCACGGATATCAAAACCTGGATGGAGAACATATTACTCCCATCCTCCGTCAACTTCATTTGCTTCCAATAAAACAACACATCAATTTTAAGATTCTCTTCACCACCTACAAAGCGCTAAACAACTTTGCACCCTCGTACATAACAGATCTCCTCCATCGCCACTCCCCCACTCGCCGCCTACGCTCTGCTGATACCAACCTTCTCACCCCCATCACCAAGACCAAGTATCGCACCCTGGGGGACAGAGTCTTCACCATCGCCGCCCCTACCCTCTGGAACTCCCTCCCTCTGGCCATCCAAAACTCTGATACACTGTTCTTTCAAAAGTCAACTTAAAACCTATCACTTCAGGACCACATACAACATTTGACAAATCATCCTCCGCCATCTTCCACTCTCTCCCGCTCTCTTAATGTGTTTGCCTATTGTTGTGGTGTTTATTTATTTTTTTCCCTTTTGTTTGATTGTACTGTCTGTATGTATTCCTTTCTTATTTGTAAAGCGTCTTTGAGTACTTAGAAAAGCGCTATAAAAAACTGATCAATTATTAGGTGTCAAGCAACGAAGTTGCGAGACAACCTATTGTTTCGTACGTTTTCTTATTATTATTATTAGGTGTCAAGCAACGAAGTTGCGAGACAACCGATTGTTTTCCTACTGTTTCTTATTATTATTTTACCTCCTCTGGGAGTCTATGGCAGCCCATAGAACCGCTTGGTGAAAAGTTGCGAAATTTTGCACACTGTTTCAGGACTGCCCCATTAGCCCAACAAGCCAATTTCAGGTCGCTAGCCTAACAGCTCTAGCGCCACCAACAGGTCAAAGTTGCACATGCATTCATGTTTATAACTTTCGACCCATTCATCCAAAATTCACAAACAAGGTAGCATTGGATTCGTTAACCAAGCCGAGTTCAACGCACCCTATGACGTCATTATGCGCCATGATGGATCTTCCGCCATCTTGGTTTATGTCAAAAACCTTCAAAATGCTACTCCTCTCACAAATTTTGTCCAATCATCTCAAAACTTGGCAGAAATGATCTTCAGGCCAGGCTTTATTGAACACTTTGACAGATTTTTCAAATTCAAAACCGTTTGCCCGCTACAGCCAATCAAATTTGGCGGCAAAGCCGCCAAACAGGAAGTAAGCCGATAACTCAGCAGCCCTTCCACAAATCAGAACCAAACTTGGTACATAGACCCATGTCCCCATCAGGGGGACACTCAATGAATTTTGTGACCTTTGACTTCTAGGGGGCGCTGTTTTAAATGTCGGTGTGTTTTGACTCCTCTCTCTCCACATGAGCATATTTCATGCAAATGTTCAATGTCTGTTGATACTATTAGACCTCCCTGTATAGCTAGCAAATGATTTCTTGTGGAAACATCCGCGTCAACCAATGAAATTCGACCGCGAAGCCCCCAAACAGGAAATACGCTAATACCTCAGCAGCCCTTTGGCCTATCATAGCCATACTTGGTAGCTACACCCATGACATCATAAAGGGGACACTCAATGAATTTGGTGATCATCGACCTCTAGGGAGCGCTATAATTAACAAAGACGTGTTTTAACTCCTCTCTCGCCACATGAGTATATTTCAAACTTATTTTCAATGTCTGGTCATACTGTCAGATCCCGCAATAGAGCTCATAAAATATTTCCCATGGCAACCTCAGACATTGGCCGCCATGTTCAAAGTTCTGAAAATCAATATTACCTATCCACAGGCCGCATATTATGTCCAATCATCATGAAACTTGCCAGATATGATCTTCAGAACAAGCTGAACAAACCTGCCAAAGAAACTTCTCCAATTCAAAACCGTTTGGCCGTGACAGCCAATCACACTTGACGGCAAAGCCGCCAAACAGCATTAAGCCTGTTCTCAGCATCTCTTTAACATATCATAGCCAAACTTGGCACATAGACTCATGACATCGTTCTGGGGACATCCAAACGATTTGGTGCCCTTCCATCTCAGGGGGACGTCAAACAGGAAGTGATCTCATTTCTCTGCAAGGCCTTCATGCATTCAAACCAAACTTGGCTCATAGTCTTATGACCCTATTTTGATGATGCCCAAATAATTTGGTGATATTTGACTTTTGGTCAGCATATACTGTCATTTAGAAAACTGATAACATATCAATGTTATTAAAACATCATGTAAATCTCACACGCAGCATACAATCACAACACTACTTCATTTATATCAATGTCAGTCGTGCTGAACAGAGCTCATCAAAGGGTAGACACTGCACATTCAATTTTTTTTTTACATTGACCCGTACTCGCATATCGCTCTAGGCCATTCAACCATCTGTCGTTATTACCGATTACCGAGACAGTCGCCATTTTGCCACCCGCCCGATTACGTCCGCCCGGCAGAATTAGCTTATCTTGTCCCATTATGCTTGACACCTACATCGCTGCATGCAGCTATATTTATTATTATTATTATTATTATTATTATACAAAAATATAATTTTGCCTTGCTTAAAAGTATGATGATTCGAATGTGGCGGCCATTAGTCTACATAGGTAAGGGATAATGTATAGAACGCGGGAAAATAAAACCCCGACAGGGCGAACAGGACACCGCCGGAAGTTGTGAAGGCCCATGCAAGTGAACGGAGCGTTACATAGCACTGTGAAGAGCCGTGTAATAGATAATATAAATTTTAAACTCTGTTTTTATATTTTGTTTGGTTTTGAGTCCAACATGTTCACATAGTATGTATCCAATAAGGATATAATCTAAAACTAGAAAATCAGTTTTTTTTATGTGGTTTGACCGCTGTATTATTATTACGCGCACCCATGTATATAGTATATCTATGGCGCGCACGGCAGCGACATCGAACTTCTTCGGCAGCGACAATTAAGCATTTAGCAATGGATATCCGAAAATGGCTAAAAAAGAACACCGCAGAAGAATCAATCAGACATTAACCAGAGCAGGAAGGATGGATCCTGTGCCCCCTGGTGGGTCAAGTGTGCCACTGTCTTGGAACCTCCTACAGTCTCGCCAGCTTGTTGTTCGTTCATTAATACTTGACAACATGGGACAGTTTGAGAAAATGACTGCTGACAGCTTGTTACATGCACAAGTTACAATTTAAATGACGTTGTAAAATCATTTGTTCTCACAAAGCTCTGTCAGCAACAGCCTATTTTATTAATGCATTAAATGTATTATGTTCATACCCATATTTGCCAGTTGTGCTTTGATTGTATTTATTTACAATCTTGTTAACTTTAAGAAAGGCACTATGTGTTACTGATTACTTTTTTGTGAAAATAACATTACTAATTGGGTTTTATCTGTCAGCATTAAGAGTTTTGGGCAGCAAAATTAGCACTTTGACATTAAGTGGTTCACATGTGCATCTCATAATATTAGAATATCAGGGAATTTTTTTTTGTAATTTAATTCAAAGGTGAAAGTTCCATATAATATAGATGTATTCGACATTATATGATATATTTCAAGCATTATCTTGTGAATGTAAAATTATTTTGTGACATTTAGTGGTTCACTTATATGCGTAAATACAGAGCATGTTTTATTTTTAAGTTACAATGTGGATGACAATGTGAAATTATTTGGTCTCACAAGGCTACAGTACTGCTTGAAAGTATGTGAACCTCTAATTTTTATCAATACCAGTTTTTTTATATGAAATATCATAAATTCCACATTTTTATTTTCCGAAAATCAATTGTTAAAACGAATTATTTGCCAACTTTTGTATGTACAAAAGTAAGTGAACCCTGAGCTGCATTGGTAGGTAAACACAATCAGGTGGGACAAATTAAATGGACCAATGTAATGAGAGATCTTTAGGGAAGAAATTGGGTTGCACCAGATAAAACAGATCCAACCAGGTACGTTTAGGCTCACCAAAGCGAACCCATTCAGGTTAATCACTGAAGGCACTATCTTGCATCCGGCGCAATTGACTTAATCACTGGCGCATGTGTTGTTGCTAGTTTGCAACTGACGCAGAGCGTTCTTTTCCCTCCTGCGCCACGCGTCGGTGAATTAGGGAATGGTCTTGCGCCCGCCCCAAGGGGTGGCTCGGTGAAAGGAGGAGGCGTGTTCTGGCGCAAACGTTCCCTGGTCCTATCTTGCCGTTTCAGAAACCACTTGCGCCACAAACCAGGAAATACCTGGTTTAAAGTCAGTGGCGCGTTGTTCAGATGCTATTTTAAGGGTGCATGCATGATGTTGCTTGTGCACCTCGCGCATACACTTTGCTTCTCTCACCCCACACATTTTTGGTGAATTATTTGGGAAAGAACAGCTGAAACAGCGGTAATAAGTTGTACTTTTGAATCAATGCACCTGCAAACTGTACAGCAAACACATATTTTCTTGACACAGACATCGTGTACATGCCCATAATTTTTAGGATTGATGAGTGAGATCGTGAGAAAACATTGTCTTACTGCTAGTGAGTGTTAAAAAGAATGAATGAATGCGGGTGCGTGTGTGTATGCGTAGGCTAACACACACGCTTGCATCCATCTGTTGAAACACGCAAACTAAACACGTAACGCATAATACAGTCCATGGCAATGTAGATTAACGGGGGGACACATGCATATTAGGAACACAAGTCGATAACGATAATGACATTTACTCATTACTGAGATAAGATAACATACTGATGATATGTTTATAATGTATTGCGTGTATCATTAAATATCCTTAAATAGAACCACGTTAAATAGGACTCAGTATGTGAAGTTGTGGAAGAAAACCTTATTCCATGTGTGAATTAGGCCATGTTATTTGGCCATAAACTGAGCCATTTGAAGTTTGAAATTCATGTGCATCTGTCTCATCGGAGACTGCAGACACTGTCAAAATATCAACTCGTCAGATTCAAATGCTCTCATGGCTCTTAAAGCGGATGGGAGCTGGCACTCTCATTGGTTTATTGCACGTTACGCCCAAACCAGACCTACGGGTAATTAGGCTACTTCAGACCAACCCTTTTTAGATATGCGCCGGGCGCAAGAGTCATTTTTCGCACCGGTAAACTAGCGTCATCGACGTACAACCGCCCACAAAGCTACTTGCATTTGGCGCTTCTCACTTGCGTTTCAGACCGTTAAAATAGGGCCCTAAATGTGTCCCACCTGATTGTTTTGACATATTTTTTTATGAAATGATAAAAACACATGTGTTATTTAATGTAAAACATAATATTGATAAAAAATGAAATGATAATGGTTAAATAAAACTCCAATTAGGCTCAAGAGGTTGACATAATTTCTAGCAGCACTGTGTGTCAACAACAGCTTATTACAGTTATGTATTATGTTCATAAGAACCCATATTTGCCAGTTGTGTTTTGACTATATTTATTTACAATCGTGTTAACTTTAAGAGGCACTATTAGGCTACTCATTACTTTTTGTGAAAGTAACATTACTTATTGGGTATTATTGTTAAATGCAAGACAGAGAAAGGCAGTGCAAGAAGCCATGACAAGGTTCAGGGTTTGAAGTGTTCTTTCCTTGTTCAGCTAAAATCTGTTTTAAACGACATGTAAACGACAATGTACAATTATTTGGTACGTCAAATATCCTGCCACAATTGAGTAAAAAAGTGGTTATTTTTGCATTGCAGTCACATGTTTTATTTTGTGTAGAATTCTTTTAAAGCTTGGATATCAATAAGCTAATGTTGCAGCTGAAATGTTCTCCACATTAAAAGACATGGTGTAACTAACCCAATTCAAGCCTAAAAGTTTTACAGTACAACAGTACAGAAGGGAAGAAACCCCTGTTGTAAACAATCTTTATTTTTGTAATTGTTGTTGAATTGATTCGAACTTGTTTGAGTATTTACTGCATTACTGCCTGATTAGATGCATCTGTAGGACTTTTATTGTGAAAGGGATGCTAAGGACCCAGTTCGCACATGCGCAGTAGCGTTGTTTTTGTATGAGAAAAGACGCAAATGTGGAGAGTGAAAGTGAGGAGCGAATGGAGCGAAAAAGTGAACAACTGAAGTTTAAATGTTTAGCACCCCCCGAAAAGGCACAAGGTGTGTTAACTGTGTAGTTGGGCAAGGTATTTCTGTGCTATTGTAGTTGTAGATCGAATTAGATATAAATTATATATTGTTACTTAATTGACTTGTGTGAAATCACATAGTAGCTGTGTTGCTAGATGCTAGCCATCCATGAGTGGAGCTGCGAGTTTGCTAATATGCATTTTGTTTGTACTGCAGCTCTTACGTCGGTGTTGGGAATGGTAAAGCAGCAAATAAAGCCACAACCATATCTGTCAGTAAGCTAGGGTGACCAGATTTGAGTTTGTAAAAAGAGGACACTTCGTCGCGGGGGGGGGGGGGGCATGGTGCATGCCGCACCATGACCATGTGAATGCATACAAATGTCACAAATGAAATGACAAAAATGACACAAATGACAATATGAACATCTATTTATTGAACTTTAACAAAATTGCAAAGTGCAAATGTAAAACAAATCTTTTTTGTGGCATTTAAATGTGTCAATGATAACAAATAAAACATTCTAAATAATAAATTCTTTATATGGCCACATTAAAATAAGAAAATTAGAAACTTTTCAGTCCTCCTCATATATTAAAGCAATAATGATAACAAATACAATATTCTAAATAATAAATTACTTATATGGCCACATATTAAAATAAGAAAATTAAGACACTTTTCAGTTCTCATGTGGTTGGCCATATTTCTCTGAAGACTGAATCTTTCCCAGGAGTTGGCGATTACCTATCAAGTAGGTATGAAAGTCCTTGCAGGTCATGTTTTTGAAATTGTACTGGGTGCACAGAATCCCCTTCAGCGATTCAACAGACAACCGATTCCTCTCCTTGGTCCATTGGGCTTGCATCAGGGAAATAATTTGCTCGACATTTGCATTGTGAGCAGGTATTGCAAAAAAAAACTGTGCAATCTTGAGCAGCTCTGAATAAAAATCTACACTTTTGGATTTTTCCAAGAATTTGGTCCACCTCTGGTGTGCTTGAAGTTCACTGAATTCTTCATCGCTGTTACTTCTCTCAATGAATCTCTTGAGATTGGTGACCTGATCAAAGCACTTTGCATCATCAATTGCCACCCCTTTTTCAGCTAGATGCCTGATACAGCCCTCAACATCATTCCAGTCAGGTATCTCACTTCAGATCCATCCACATGAAAGTGGAGAAACTCCTCCATGGGCGCCATCCATCTCTCTAAATACGCAAGACACGCACTGTACAGGCCCTGTACGTCATCACTGAAATGGTCACACCTTTGACCAAATCCATCGTTCTGCTTTTGTGCCAGCATGCCCTTGACCTTAAGAGGCATGAAGTTGTTTGTCTTCCGTTCATGAAGCATGGTGTGGACCTTGTCAAGAATTTTTTTAACTTCTACAACTGAATTGTTCTCCCTCTCCATCTCCTGAATGCGCGTCTGAAATATACACATGAGAGAATGCATTTGCCACAGGTAAATCTCGCTGAACTCATCTTCAAAAAACTTTTTGAGCAGCATGGGTGGTTTTTCCTGAGACAAAAAGAAGGCTTTCAAGGCTGGATACATCTGCAGCAATCTCTCGATGCCTGGGAATAATGAGAGCCACCGTGTCTTGCTGTGAGAGAGGAGAGTTCTGTACTCAACATCAGCAAACTCACAGTACTCCTTCAGGTTCTCTGTGCGCACAGTATAGATATGAAAATGTTGATAAATTTTGAATATGATGTTCTCAATGTCAACATCCAGTGTGTCTGCTCCATGGTGAACACAATTGTTTAGAATGTGTGCTGGACAGCCCACGCCAATTAAAGATTTGTTCTGCAAGGACTTTTTTAAGTTGGCAAAAACATTTCTCCCTTCCTCAGGACGCCGGATTCCACCAAAGTTGGTATTGCAGTTGTCTCCTGTAAATGCAATACATTTGGAAAATATCCCTTTCTTCTCCAGTGTTTCTCTGATGTATTCTGTAATGGTGTCAGCTGACTCATTTGGGGTGCTTTTAATTTCAATTAATTTACTTTGCAGACCACCATTCTTCCAATCAAAATATTGAATGAGTAGAGGGAATATTTTCTCAGCTCCATGATTGCTGCCATCAGTAGACACGCCACAGTACGGGATTTCTTTAAGTGCTTCCAGAGCAACTTCAACAGAATGTGGGGCTATCACGGCATTAACAATGGCTTCTGTCTTGGTGCGAGCACTTGAGATTTTTTGAGCTGTCACCGAATCTGGGAAAATCTTTCTTAGCAAACCAGATGTGCAGTCCATTGATCTGTAGCTGTTGTGATGCTTTATAGTGTGAAAAGCAAGGGTACCTTCTGCAGCCGTAACAGAAGTGTCGGTTTTACTCACAAAAAAGTCGGTCACTTTACTCGATGAGCTCTCTCCTCTTGCTGCAGTTTTGTGTTTTGCAGAGTGCACGTGAGCTTCCAAATCGCTGCCACCTTTATTTGCCACTGACACGAAAGTGCCTGCTCTGCATGTCATGCACTCAGCTTCCGAAGCATCACGGCCGAGGCGAAAACATGGGTATTTTTTCTTTAGTTCGTCCGTGAACTTACATTTACGTTTAGGCATGGCTGCAGATGTAATCTGCACGTGCTCAATGTTGCCAGATTGGAAATGGCAAAGTAACGTACCAAAGGCTCAAAATGGTCGCATTTGGAGGATAATTATCGTGGCTCTGGCAACCCTGAGATCGGTCGCCCAATGACAGACTCTCTCTACAGTCAGCTCGCGCAAGAAGGTGGAACGTAAGGGAGATACCATTTCCAGAACTTGGAAGGCCGTAATAACCATAGACATATACAATGGTAATAACTAGTAGGTTATGTGAAAGACCCAGAAACACAAATATGCGACGAGGCAAAAAAAATAAAAATAATAATCACAATATATTTATTTTTTTTTGCGACGAGGCAAAATACCGGACGTTTTTGGAATCCCTGCCGGACGCATTTTTTAGGTCTCGAAAAGAGGACATGTCCGGGAAAAAGAGGACGTCTGGTCACCCTAAGTAAGCGTCACGACCATCATTTCGGAGGGCCTGCTACAGTAAGAGCTTCACCTTCTGCTACAACCTGCTGCCCGCCATATGAGAAGGAAGAGACCGGCCATTGCGCAGTGGAGTTGCCGCATGTAGCGTGACAGCAAGAAAAGGCGGTAAGAAATAAAAGTATTCAAAATGGAGAACAAAATGCTTAAGCTACAAACGGAAATAGAAGAAACTAGAAACATGCTACAAGAAAGTTTGAACGAAGATATGACAAGACAAGAAATAAAAGAGACAATTGAGGCTAAGGAAAAGGAACTGGCTGAACTTAAAGAGAAAATTGATGATTCTGAGGCGACATTGCGCCGTTCAGAACGAACAAGCGTACCCACAGACAAAATGGCCGCTTACCAAAAGGAGCAACTGTGTAATAAAGAGAAAGGGATGCTTAGGCTGTATGAACATTGGAAAGGTCAAATCAGAGAGGCCAAAGAGGATTTAAAGAGAGACATAACAGAAAAGGAGCTGGCTACACTCGCAGACATAATTGAAAAGGAAAGGGATGATGTTACAAAAGTTTACGATGAAATGAGAGAGCGTGCCACACCATCTACTGACTTTCGGCGCAGAGTTGATGCATGTGTGGCTGTAACCAAGGACATGCTGACGGTAATCTTTGAACGTATAGCAGAAGTAGATGGGGACTATGATGAGGAGCGTGAAAGACACCGTCTCCGACAGCTAGCGACCCATGACTATGCACATTCCATATACGGTACTGCCTCTCAGTCAGGCGCCAGTCAACATTCTGAAGCATCCATGACTGCGAAGAGGGCGGATGCCGCCGCAGAGCTCGCCGCCAAGGAGGTTCAATACAGAATACTGCAAGAAGAAACAAAGAGAAAAGAAAAAATAAGGATGATGGAAGAGCAGCATAGGAAGGAACTGGAGCTGCAGAAGGCTGAATTGGAACATCTACAGGTTGAGAAGGACATAATGGTTGCCCGTGCCAGAATGGAGTGCTATGACAGAGAAGTCAAACTGGAAGAAAAACAGTCCATACAGCACAATGGCAATCAGAGAATTGCTAGCCCCCCAGGATGCAGACAAAACCCACCATTCGTTTCATCAGCGCCCCCTACTGACGTGTCCCATCTGGCCCAAGCAATCCAAGACAGCATAGCCTCTAACAGACTCCCATTGCCTATGCCCACAGTGTTTAGTGGAGATCCACTCCTCTACGTTGAATGGAGGGCCTCATTCACAGCACTTGTGGACAAAAAGAGTATCTCATCAGCTGATAAACTGTCTCACCTAAAGAATCTAGTCAGTGGACCTGTGCAGAAATGTCTGGAAGGCACCTTTTATCGAAACGATGAAGACGCATACAGAGATGCATGGGATAAGCTAGATCAGCGCTACGGTCAACCATTCATTGTCCAAAAGGCTTTCAGAGACAAGTTGTCAAAATGGCCAAAGGTACAGCCCAAAGACGCTGAAGGGTTGAGAGCCTACGCAGACTTCCTACATTCCTGCCTGCAGGCCACGCCTCACGTGAAGGGTCTGGCGATACTGAGTGACTGCGAAGAAAATCAAAAAATGATACAGAAAGTCCCTGATTGGTTAGCAGCCCGTTGGAATCGTCAGGTTACCAGAGACCTCATGGAAGGAAGAGAGTTTCCGCGCTTTAAGGACTTCTCAACCTTTGTGTCAATAGAAGCAGAGATAGCATGCAACCCAGTCACTTCCCTGCATGCACTTTACTCAGTCAGCCCCGCCCATGAAAAAGGAAGAACCAAGGAGACAAAGGGAAACAAAGCCACTGTCTTCAGCACGGAAACTGACATTGAGGGTGAGACATCTGAAAATGTGAAATCCCAACCCCCCTGCCTGTGGTGTAAGAGCGACGAGCATCAACTCCCCAAGTGCTCAGACTTCATGGAAAGGTCCCTTGAGGATAGACAGACATATGTTAAGGAAAAAAGGCTCTGTTACGGTTGTGTGAAGCCAGGTCACAGCGCCAGGGAATGTCGCCACCGCCACACCTGCAATGTATGCAAGAAAAGACACCCTACTTGTCTCCATGACAACAATTACAGAAGGCGTGAAGATAAAGAGAGACCCGCACCCATTGCACACACAGCTCGGAGTGCTGCGGATGAAGCCACAGAGGTCAGTGCATTCAACCTCTCTACAGACGGTCAATCCTGTAGCACATCTATGATTGTTCCTGTGTGGGTGTCTTCTGCTAAAAAACCATCCAAGGAACAGCTTGTCTATGCGTTATTAGACACCCAAAGTGACAGCACCTTTATTGACAGTGAATTGACCAAATGATTACAAGCAGAAGCCTACCCTGTCAAACTAAAGCTTACAACAATGCTCGGAGAAAGTTCGATCATAAAGAGTGAGAGGGTATCTGGACTCAGAGTCAGAGGTTACAATTCATGTGTTCACATCAACCTACCTCCATCGTACACAAGGGACTGCATTCCTGTGAATCGTGACCATATCCCCACTCATGAAACCGCAAAACGATGGTCTCACCTAACAACGATCTCCGACCAAGTTCCCCCTCTCCTTACCTGTGATGTAGGACTCCTGATTGGGTACAACTGTCCCAGAGCACTGACACCCAGACGAGTGTTAGCAGGAAAGGACGACGAGTCCTATGCCATCCTGACAGACTTGGGGTGGAGCATTGTCGGCGGCGCAGCGCCATCTCCTGATGAATCAGAATCCCGTATATGTCACAGAGTCTCATTGAAGGAACTCCCTCCCATAACGCCGAAGGATGCGATAAGCGCCCTGGAGTCGGATTTCAAGGACACCAAAGAAGACGACAAGACTGTCTCACAAGAGGATCTCGCGTTGTTGAAGCCATTACACCGATCTGTGTTTCACCTATATCATATTTATCATATTTATGCGAGTAACTAATCATGCCTATATATCAAATTATGCTGATCATAATTAAATCCTGTTGATCATGTTGATGTGATATTCCTGAAACGATTATGATGATGATGATGATGCAATGATGAGGTCAGGGGGTGGTAACTCTATGTAGATGTCACCTGAGCACAGGTAAGGGGGTGTGTTCGGCCAGAGAGCGGAAGGGCAAACAATTTTCAACCGCATTTCGAGACAAAGCGGGTTTTTTCTGTTTAATATGAGTTTAATTTATATTGCTGTTACTGTTTAGCAATAAAAGAACGTATTATTGTGACACTACGAAAAGAATGCGCGTTGATTTACTGACCGCTCCTACATCAAGTTGAAAATTGCCCATCTGAACGCCTGAAAGGACGCCAGTCTACGTGGAAATGAATGGATGAGACCGGAGTCAGTGTCTTCCTGGACTGATCTGGACTGCTGCCAGAATCTGATTGCACCGGTACCGTGAGTAAACGAGCGGATGCGCTGTTTTCTGAACCTGGTTACGATCAAACATTAAAAAGTTGACAAATGAAAAGAAGGAAGTGTTTGATGAGCAGACGAATAAATCCATGAACTGCCTATAAACTACGAAATCACTGAAACTATAGGACAGCAGGGACACCGCGGATCCATAATCGCTGGCACGGAAAGCGGAAAACTTTAAAAGCGACGCGAAGACATGAATGAAAATATCACGAGCAGATGGAAATAAAATGTCATATACGAAACAAAGTGCTGAAAGAGGTCTGAAATAAAATTATACGCTCACAGAATTAAATAAAGGCTTAAATGACCTATAAAACGGACTGAAACGGAAACCAAAGCACGGCCGTGCGCATGAAAGAGTATAAATAAATAACCGAAATACTAACGATATTCAAACGAAGCTGTCGGATTAAACCTTGGAAAAAAAAACCTGTACAAACGAATATTAAAGGCTGAAAACAAAAACTGAAACAATGGCAGAAGGAAGTGAATGTGGAGTCACTGAAGCTGGTATTACTGAGATGGACGCTGCGCAACAAAGGAAAGCGTTCAAGTCACTCAGCGCAACACGCAGAGGGAAACTCTCACACTGTACACGGAAAATGAATGAAATAAAAAACAATGATGAAAGAGGGTGCTGATGTTGACAATATTAATGAAGGTGCAAATGAAATTTCTAAGACTGCTGGATGAATTTAAAGAGGTGTCATGAATCGGTTCAGGAAACTGCTGCCTGAGGATGTGAGAATGAATGAAACTTTGGGACTGGTACGAGCCAAAAATGGCCTGATTATGATGCTTGTCTAACTGAGGTGGTGTCAATGGATAAAAACTCAGCCTGAACCCACAAGCTCTTGTGGATGTTGGAGACAGTGTCTCACGTGGTCTCACGAGATTGTTCAAAAGGGTTCAAAAGGTTTCCAAAAGTTCAAAATCTCATCCCGTTTGCTTCAGGCACGACCTTGAAGGCCACTGCCAGACAGGCTGCGCTGCAGGCCAGCCGAGCTGAAGCTCTCGAAAAGGAAACATGAACTGGAATGGTGAGATAGAGGTATCGGCTGGGTTTAAAAAATGGAATCCTTGACTGGACTGTGAAGCAGATATTGCTGCCAGCTGCTATGCGAGGCTAAAGGCTCTGAAGGAATTTGAAAGTGACGAAGCAATCAGAATCTGGAAAAGAAATGGCAGGAACAAATAAATGGCATCTGAGAGAATTAGAAGGAAGCCTAGCAGAAACTGGAGTTTGCTACGGATAGGGAACCATACCTAAAACACCCCTACAAAGGAATGATACACACTCTCTAGTGCCCACCACTAACTGGAATCACACAAAAGGTCTGAGCAACCACCAGGGCTACAACAAACCCTCACATACCTAGAGTCGTTGTATCTGATGGACCACACAGAGGTGAATCCACTCCCAGAAGTGAAATAGCTCAGAGCAGCGATCTCACAAACATTATACAAAGACAGACAGACTTGGCGGATCTACTAGTGACACAGCAGAAAGAGTCTAAACTCCCAAGAAGGGAGGTGTTGGTGTTTGGCGGCGATCCTCTCACTTTCAGACCATTTATGAAGGCTTTTAAGCACAACATCGAGGACAAAACCAATAGCAGCGAGGATCGACTGTACTTCCTGGAACAGTATACTGTAGGTCAGCCAAAAGAACTAGTTCAAAGCTGCTTTCACATGAACGCCACAACTGGTTACGAGGAAGCAAAGCGCCTACTTAAATATCATTTTGGCGATGATTTCAAGGTCACATCTGCATACGTTGAAAAGGCCTTAAACTGGAACCAAATACGTACAGATGATGGAAAGGCACTTCAAAGCTACGCCCTCTATCTAAGAGGCTGTGGTAATGCAGTTCAGGACCTTCCATACATGTCAGAGCTGGACTTACCATCAAACATGAAAAGACTTGTTTCCAAACTCCCATTTAAACTTCGAGAGAAATGGAGGTCTGCTGTATGTGACATCACTGAAAGAACACAGCAGAGACCTAAATTCCATGATCTTGTTCTGTTTATGGAAAAACAGCCAGAATAATCATGCATCCCATCTTCGGAGGATATCCAAGAACCCTGCTGAAGCACACAATGGTCGAGAAAAATCCAAAGAGAGACTTACCGTATATGAGATCTCTGTAGCAGTCAAGAAAAAGCTTTGCTCGTTGACTGTCGTTCCTCGACAGAAAGCAAGAAACATCGATACACGGAAAAAAGGCAGACAGGGGCCAGAGAGCATCCGTGCGGCCCATGACGCGTTCGTTCAAAGCCTTGTGCCTTCTGTAAAGGAGGATCATGTGATGGACAACATGTGAAGCAATAGGCAAAGATTTCCCCACAAGGACAAAAATTGAGCAATGCTAAAGAAAAAATGGACTCTGTTTTGCCTGCTTGCT
This sequence comes from Melanogrammus aeglefinus, assembly GCA_900291075.1. Classification (NCBI taxonomy): domain Eukaryota; kingdom Metazoa; phylum Chordata; class Actinopteri; order Gadiformes; family Gadidae; genus Melanogrammus; species Melanogrammus aeglefinus. Next base: position 180 of record OLKM01003211.1, on the reverse strand, counting down.
CAGACGGTCATATGAGTAAAGAATGCCAAGAAACGGGTCTTCACGTGTTCATTCCTGTGAGAAGAAAACAACCCCATGTCTTACAGTACTAGAGAACTTTACAACCAGCAACTAAAGACAGGATTCAGACACCACAGGAGCGATTGCATTGCAAAGTCTCAGCAGACAGCACAATGCAAA
>OLKM01003210.1:0-41244 GCA_900291075.1 Melanogrammus aeglefinus | reverse complement strand
GTGCGAGTGGAGGAATGTAGGCAATATCATTTAATGCAGTAAGAAGTGGGCTTACATTTAAGCACTGTGAAACACATCCGCTCACGCCAGTACTGCACAGATACAGCTGAAGAAGAACATCTACAAGAAGAAATCTATCCCAAAGTGCAACTGCAATTTGGTGATGCAAAAAAGCAACTGTCTGAAAAGCAAAGACATTGCTCAGGCGTGTCACGTGCCTCTGTTGTTGATGTCACACTTGAAGAACCCCAGATGCAGTTTGTGTTTCTCTTTTTATGTCCATGAGCCGACGGGTTAACTACTATAGTCGCCTTGGCAGGATCATGGTGACATACAACTCAAAAGAAAAACACGTGGCATTGTCCTTGTGCCAAAACCCAGGTCTCTTGTGTTCACAAAAAACATAAGTAAATGGCACTTATTTCAAATGAACCGCGACATCTTTAAAACAGAGACAGAGACAGCCTGTTTAAGTACACTTCATCAGCACCAGGGCACTGTCTACCCACCACATACATTTAAAAAGCTACCAGCAAACCTACCTGGTGACCTGGTGAAGCCAAAGGTCTTGACTGATTTTGTGACTGAGTTGCATCCAACAGAGACGATCTGTACCTTTTGTCCAGGGTCAGTACATCTTGACAAGTCAGCAAGAATCTCCAGCAATGCCAAGATAATCACCATGAATGGTGTAATTAAGAGTAAGTTATTGTTTACTTATTTTTATGATAGTTGCAATTTTTGAACATGACACCTTAAGTAGTTACTCACTTTCTTTTACCAGATGTTCCACCTATTCGCGATGTCCACAGTTGCCAAAGTCCTATAGATACCAAGGGCCCTATTTTAACGTCTGAAACGCAAGTGGGAAAGCGCAAAGCGCAAGTAGCTTTGTGGGGCGGTTCTACGCGCGCATCGCTTTTTCAGGCGGATTAAATGACACTTCCGCCGCGGGCAGTGTCAAAAGGGTTGTTCTCAAGCAGCCTAATTTACCCATAGGTTGGTTTGGGACGTAACGTGCAATGAACCAATCAGGCTTTCTCGCATCCCCTTTAAGAACGATCGGCGCATGTTCCATGGCGGATTGCTATTATGATGGCGGGTTTGCCAGGCGCACGCAATGAAAGGTTCACCACAGAAGAAACCGATGTGCTTGTCAGAGCACTCAAAGAACGCGACTTGGCTTTATATGGGGATGGAAGAAACCCACCCAAAATTGCTTCCGTGAAAGCGGCTTGGGAGGAAATCGCCTAATGTTTCAGCAGCTGACAAAATAGGACATCTTCTCCATTGCCGTAAAGCGATACAACGACGTCAGAGAAGAGGAAAGGCCAAGCTTGCGGCCAACTTGAAACACGTCAAAAGACCCACACAGGAGGAGGGATCTGGCAGTTACCAGGACCTCACGCCAGCGGAGGATATCGCTGGGTCAACACTGACCGCTGAAAGTGTTGAGGGTTTGGGGCTCCCCCCCCGTAGAGGTCCGGCAACCCAACCCGATGCACCAGCTGTCCAACCCCAAGGTACATAAATAAAGTTCCCATAAATAGAGATGTCTCGTGAAAATCTTTTTAATCATTTTTGACATGTAATAAATGTAACACAGCCATAAAATAAATCAAAACAATGTCACGCTAGCTTCTCAGGAGAAGGACCCTGGCCTCGACCAGCGGGCACGGGGCAGCTGAGGGAGCCGCGCGGCGCCCTCAAGCAAGACGCCGTGGCAGCAGCAGCAGCAGCATGAGACGCAGACCACCCGTTTCTGCAGCTCCAGCAAAACCGGGTTCGACATTCTTGGAGCGGGAAGCTGGCCGGGATGCGGCGAAAACACCAACCACCCGTCTGTACCGGGTGGCGATGTTGCCTGCGCCTCTCGTTGCGCATCGCCTCAATTGTTGGGACCGGATTGCGACAGCAAGGGAACGTGCATGGCCCCCCAAACGACCCGCCTCCTCCCCCTGTTGTGCCCCTTCCTCCCCCTGTTTTGTGCCGCTTCCTCCCCCTGTATGTGCCCCCTTCCTTCCCCCCATTCCATCTCCGTCCACCCGCTCCTTGCAGGAGCACATCCAGCCATCCGCCAACCCCGGACCCTCATTTGTTGGATCCCGCCGGGCAGGCCGCGTAAAAGGCCTTACAGAGAGGAGAAAATAAATATTTTTTCCTTCAAAGTCTTTGCAACTTTTTCATTTTTTCGTTTTGTTATTGATTTTTTTCATTTACGCCTAACATTTGGACAAGCCCGAATAAAAATGTCTCAAGGGACATACTATACTTTCATGTTTTGGGCTCCACTTTCTCTGACTCAACAAGGTTATGAATGCATGGTAATATTTGTACAATGCTAAACAATAGAGCGAGATGTATTTAGTTTGCCTTACCTCACTACTATTATATGCAGAAAAAAAAAAAAAAAAAAAAACTCCTCTGACAGATGACTCTCCTCTCCGTTGCTGCTGCTGGGGCATTGACGTAATGCATCGGCACATGCGTTCAAGCATCACGTCTCATTTAAGTCCTCGCTAAATCTATTCATTAATGTCATCGACAACATCCATCATCGATGGCAATTTTTGTGTAAAACACAACATGCCACAAAGAATGCTGCGACTTTTTGAGGACCATACTGTAAAGTACCACCTGACCTATCCAAACACCTGAAGCGCATTTTCAGAATCCCGAAAGTACGTTCAATTACACTGCGTGTTTGTGTGTGTTTCCTGTTGAATGCCATTTCGCGCACTGTTGCTGGCATAAGAAATGGGGTCATGAGCCATGTCTTCAACGGATAGCCGTTGTCCCCCAACAGCCACCCATCCAAGGGAGGATTCCCCTCGAATATGGCAGGAATGGTCGAGTTTGCCAATATGAAGGAGTCATGGCTTGAGCCAGGGTAATTGGCAAAGACATGATTTATTCGACAATTAGCATCGGAAATTACTTGGATGTTAATTGAATGAGTTCCCTTCCGGTTTATGTATGTGAGTGCGTTTAGTGATGGGGCACGTAGCTGCACATGGGTGCAGTCTATAGCACCAAGGACGCCAGGGAACCCATACTTGGTCCAAAACTCCTGCTTAGTTCTTTCCCTGGCTTCAGGTGTAAACGGGGAATTTTTATGTATTCCCATCATGTTGGACTAGACCTGACGTAACTGCAGTATAGCCAAACTTACTGCCGATTGTAAAGCGTCAACACAGACTAAGGGGATGCTGGAACGACCCAGATGCTAGAAATGAACAGGCCGCTGTAATTTCACTGCAACGGGGAGGGCATAGGGACAGCGTGCATCAGTCCCCAGCTCATCTGCCAGGAGATGACAGATGTCGGTGACAGCCTGACGGGTCAGGCGTAGCTTACGCCTGCATTCCTCCTCACTCAGGGAGAGATAGGTGTGTCTGGGCCGGTAGACCCTCTCCCTTTGGCGTCTGATCCTCTGTCCCAAGGCGTATTCCATTCCACTGTGCAATGGAAAAATTATGAGTAACCTCAACTTAACTGGTAAGTTTTGCAAGAGTAAAGGTTGTTAAATGGACTTACAGAAGGTGATTCGCAGTCTTCAGAATTGTGCGTTCCTGATTCCTTTGAGGGACAACCCACTTTGACAGGTGTCCATTCCTGATATACATGTTGTCTCTTGCCACTATTGGTCAACCAGTTAATTGATCCGTCATTACGCCTGCTACAATTCGCGTTGAATAATTTGGGTAAATGGTGTACGCTCAGATTTATGCCTATTTTATTTTATCTTTATGGACACCACAATGATTTTCCTTGTGTGGTAATTTGTTATTGTCCTTTGTAAATTATGATGTTTGCCAAAATGGGAACTGCTGGCCGTGTAGATGAGAAAGCAAAGTTATGCGCGAGGTGCACAAGCAATCCGTATGCGGCATGTATGCATGCGCCCTTATTTTTTTTGTTTTAAATAGCATCTGAACAACGCGCCACTGACTTTAGACCAGGTATTTCCTGCGTCAGCTAGCGCAATGTTTTCAGAAACGGCAAAAAAATACCGTTTCCGCCAGAACACGCCTCCTCCTTCCGCCGAACCGCCCCTTGGGGCGCAAGATCATTCCCTAATTAACCGGCGAGTGGCCTGGTGGCAAAAGAACGCTCTGCGCCAGTTGTAAAACTAGCAAACGACCAACATGCGCCATGACTAAGTCACTTGCGCCGGATGCAAGATAGGGCCCCAAGAGTGGACAGACGGACTCCATAACTTTGACGACCACATTATATTGAGCCTTGAATTATGTATTTTTTAAGACACAACTTGCAGGTGAAATGAATGAATGAAATGAAAAAATGCTCAAATATATTGTTGGTGTGTGTGTGTGTGTTGTTAATAAACTTATTTGTTCATCTAAAATATGGGCAATGTTTTAAAACAAATGTTTTACTGTTATATCTCTTTACAGAACAAGTCTCTTGTGTCCAGTGATAAACTCACTGGGAAAGCCTTAGGAATGAACATTTCCTGCTAGCAGACCACAATCCTCCATGCCTACTACCACTTTGAGGCATGATTGAACCACTATTATTCCTTTTCCTTGTGTTTTGCTGTGGCTACTACCCGCCAATATTGTGATGGATCTGCACAAAAAAAGGCGTCTCTCAACTTACCTGGTTAGCTACAAGTCTAGTGTGTTTTAGGTGTTTAAATGTGGTGTGCGCACACATACATTCATGCGTACTTATGTGTGTTAACGAAAACATTTTATTTCCCTACTAGTGGGACTACATGAAAAAGGCCTCTGACGACTTTCACTGCGTGGCGTGAACATCGAAGAGTTTCTGGGGATTCTGTTCAAAACTGAGAGGATCACGGGATTTTCAAAAGTATTAACAGTGCTTTCAAATGGTCTCCTAATTTGTAACAACATCATTTAATGACTTAATAAACACATCTAAATGTATTGTTTTGTTTGTTATCTCCTAGGTTTCAAGCAAAAAACACCTTTGCTGTTCATTCCTAATTTTGAGCACTGGGGCCCCTTGGGATTGGAAGAACACACGTAAATCCGTAGGACAGTGGTAAAACACAGAGTTTGAATAATACGTTCATTATCAAAGTTCGCGTTCATCCTGAGAGCAGAAGTCATACTGATTGGGTGTGTCGGTGCTTCCAATCAGAAGGACCGGCTTGCTAAGAGAGAGAATGTTTGTGTTGACACTCTGAAAGCAGAAAGTAAAGTATGATATATGTATATATGTACGTGTAATCTCATGTTTGATTCGCCTTTATGCAGCTTTTTTTTCAATTGCTCTTCAATGAGAAGAGAGCTTATGCCATACCCAGGGCAGCTACTGCAGCCCAGCATCTTTCCATAGTCCTTTTACCAAGAGTGCCAGCTTTTTTTTAGAGGGACGGGGGCTTTTCTGCCAAATAAAAACACTATATGTAGACAGAACCTTCGTAATTCTCTTCATTCTCTGTATTTTTTAAAAGGTTTCACCAGTGCGCAAGCTCTGTAAGGCCTGCAATTGGATTCGAAGGTGATCGGGATGGATCTTTGTGTCAGACTGAGGAGGAAATGAAGACACGTCATTCATATGATAAAATATTCCCAGAAATCTGGGGAGCATCTGTTATGGGACATCGCACATAGAGCATCAGAAACTATGAGTAATTATTTGAATATTTTATAATAACTGTTTTTCAACCTTTTGTATAGTGGTGGTGGTCAGTGATCCTGTGCCCTCATGGTGTGGTGTACAGTTTGAAGTCAACCAAGGGCCGAGTCTCCAAGAGATTATGCCGATCTTCCATTGTCTGTGAGCATATTGCCAAATGTGTCTGTTTACGATTTTGCTCGGGCTTGGCAACTCTGCCAACCTCCGATCCCAACCTCCCTGCCTTTTCCAGCCACATGAAGGGAAGACTGGCTGCATCGTACCAAGAGAACATCACAGCAGACAGCACAGCAGAAAAAACTCAGTGTCCCTCTACCATGGCTTTACTGAAAGTACAAAGACCCGGATGAAGATGGAACATCCTGTCACTGGTTTCCTCAGACCACTATGTTTTATATGACAGATTCACGAGGCCAACACAAACGATCCAAAGAAAGTCTTAAGAAGGATCAATCTGCGTCCCTGAACTGCAGGGTTCTTTTAATAGCCAGGTGGCTGAGCAGCTGTTTTCTAGCATGCAGAAACAAAACTACTTCTGAACAACATGGCACCATCGACACACATTTTTTTGATGAGAAACCTTGTTCATCATAAAAACAGCAACACAAATGCCAAACTTTTGGAGCAGCAGCTACAGAGAGGACATGAAACACATCAGGTGCAGGACATCTTCCTAAAACAGCGTTGACAAGCGTTCTGGTAAATATGAGGTCAAAGAAAAGTATTTTTTGCAGTTTGTAATTGTGAAAATCGCTTTATTGAATAATTTTTGATTTAATTATGATTTCTCAAGGCTTCAGACCTGGAAGGTCCTTACAGCAACAACCCCGCGAGTGGTTCCCCTCTGCAGCCAAAAAGGCTTCTCACTGACCCAAACTTGAACAATGGTGGTTAGTAGGTTTTCAAAATAACTATTTTGTTAATTTGTTTGTTAGTATTTTGTTAACTTCAGTTTCTCCTGATGATAGACATGGTTCCATGTGGAGGCACACTGTGAGTCCATCACAAAATGTGACAAGTCGTACCATGCCTGAGCGTCATGGGACACTGCAAAGTCATTTCCTGTCCAGGAGCAACTGTATGTATTAGGTCGCTGTGAAATTTGAAAGGAGCGTTTGTCCTCTGACGAGCCACCCATGAAATTCCTTGGAAAATATTACAATTTTAGGAGATGTTTTATGTGTGAAATAATTTCTAATGACACACACACGCACACACACCACAAATCTATTCTTCTTTCAGCTTGCGTACATCTTGGATATTGAGAGGCCAGGGACGGAGTTGATTGTTCCAAAACACAGAGGGGGTTGCTGCCTGACACGTGCTGACTTTCAGACCCTTGGCCTGAATAACGAAATGGAATCAACCTTAAGTTAACAGCTGATGGATCTCTTTATGTTTAGAGGAAATTAAGTATGCAGTCAAGTTAAACTTTTTTCTGTTTTCTGCAGATAGGAAATGCATGTTTTTGAGCTCATTCCAACCAAATGCTCAGTCAAAGGTAGAATATTTACAAATCTTTTTCTGAACATACTTTTTTGTTTCTGATGTCTCTGCTCATGATTTCAATTTATTACACAGGGGAAGAGCATATTTGTTGGCTGGATCTCTATGCTGTTCCGACTTGGCGATATCAACAGCATGTGACCTCACTTTTCAAGTTTACCTGTAAGTCTATTATGCCCTACTGGTTTCAGTTTAAATGATAAACTCAGGGGAACTTAAAACCATACCCATTTACAATAAATGCATAAATCGAAACAATCGGGAAGAGAAGTTTGCAGACAATAAGTTGTTATTTTAAAAAATTCTGTCTTTTATATTCTTCCTGTATTTTCACAGTTTATTTTTCAACTTTTTTCATTATTATTAGGATTGATGTTACTTCAGAGACGCTGTTGTAATTCCTGTTTGGAAACCTGGACATTTCTTGTTATCTGTAAGTAGCGATACTAACTATGGCATGTGACTTTCATTACGCAAATTATGAAATTACAAAAAATAACCAAACTACCTCTTGCACCACTGAGTGTACTCCAAATTTGTCTTATTTAATGCACATTGTGGTATAGTTTTTTCTAAACTTTCTTTAATGTTCTGAAAAATAATCAAGTATTCCATATTAGACTGTTCAGTGATTGAGTTGTATTGTGTGTGTTGGTTGTCATTCTCACCGCAATGTTATGTAATTGTCATAACTGCAATCATCTAGGTTTTTGAACACAGGCCAGAGAGAGATATTTCTTCTGGATTTCCAAATGTGAACATGCACAGTTTGGATTTAGGCGTTCTAGAAATGAGAGAACTGTTGAGGTCACTAACACAAAACTTGCATGAGGTTCTTGTGATGTTCCTGATGATGCAGTTTACAATGCCTTTCTGTTGCTTTCAAAATGTTTGTTCTCCAGATCATTGTGCTCTGAGTCTGATAGCAGCCATTTAATGGTTGCGCTTATATATAACATGAATATTTGGATATCAACTAAACCTTAGAATTTAACAAGAAATGTCCAACATACTGTGAACTCCTAAACTTAACAATAAATCCGAGAACCACTAAGTGAGTTTATATAAATGGTACCATAAAAAGCCTGCTGAAATAGTGTGTGTGACTGCATGAAGATCTTGTTCCTGACTAAATAGATTGCGTCATGTGTGTGCGGTACATGAAAAGGGCCATATTTTGGCATGATTGATATGCTCTAAATGCGGCTGTCTCTGTTCCATTTTGAGAACCTTTGTCAGTCTCTCAGCCCTGGGGCCATGGAAAAGAGACGACTGGTTTGGACATCGAGGTAAATAGATTGTTGTTTAATGATACTGTGAAACTAGAAGTACAAATACTAACTAATTTCTGACATGATAGGGCTTTCCACAGCAAAAAGCATGGCATCGACTGTGGCATCTTCATGTTGATGGTAGTGTGTGACTATGGGTCGGATGTTATTTACTCTTTTGCTGCTTAAAAAATATTAAAGCATAAAATTATTGCTTATATTTACAAGTATGCCCTTGGTCAAAGTCACATGATGCACCCGTTTGACTCACTGTGTGTAAAGTTCCCTTGCGTCAACTTCAAAGCTATCTAAAAAGTTATTTATATTTATGGCTCATATATATGTTTTCTAATTATTCAATTAGTGAATAACTGCCATCGTCACAAATGGTGGTGTATCATGCTGATTGAAAATCTTGACCTTGGAAGGTAAGGCCAAATTATGTTTCACCTTTGTTTGACTAAGAAATGAATTCACACATGAGTGTGTCCGAATTGTATTTGTAGTGTATTAAATTTCTCTTTCGTCCTTTTCAATCTCTAAATATTTGAGACCATGGACAAACCCTTTGCCTACGGTGTACTGACACATCTAAGGCTCTCTTCTTCGGGGTGAGTGTGCCACCAGTTTTTGAACACGGACTAGAGGGGAAGCGAGATTGAAATTCATGTGAGGTACGTTTTTATCTTATATAGTATGTGTTAATGCTGTGTAATGCTAAATGTGCATTCGTTGTTTGTTCTTTTAGTTCATTTAGCTCCAACAATCATTACATTATCCTCCATGAATATTCACAGTTCAGTCATGACAATAATCTTTTGTCAAAGAATTGTGCCATCCTCCTAGGTGTGATGGTCTTTCATTTTATTTTAAGTATTTAAAGAGAGACAGCATCATTATTCTCGTGTGTGTATACTCACATTCAGTGTTCAACAGTTTCAGGTCCTCCTCTCTGTAGACACACTTACCCCCTCTCAGTTATGTTTCCCACCACAGTGCCGGTTGTCTAATTTGATGTGTTTATATCTGGATGGGCTTGGTCTGCAGTAAGCGTGTAGAACCTTACAGTCTTCCAAGTCTTAGTATTAAGTAACTTAACTGGTTGCAAAATATAATAATAATTGAATATCAAATTTTTCCAACTTGGTGCATTTCATTTTTCGTCATTAAACGGCGTAGGGGCCACTTTACTAACATTGTGGCTGGCGTTGCCTGGCGTGCGTCAGAATGCAGGTTGACTCACGGTGAAGGTGGTCGATGGCGTTTTTGGGATTCATGGGACACAGGTACAGCAGAGCTTCCTGAAGGATAGTCTTCAACCTGATGAAGAGAAGGTACCGCCTGCTCTTCACATTTGGTTTCCGGACCTGATCCTACTTAATCATGGAGCTGAGAGCCATTAGTTCGCACTCCCATTGTTTCGCGACAATCGGTGGGACAGTCAATGAGAGTTCGTACTAATGGGAGGTCCGTGCCATGTAGTTCGAACTGGACTGATGCCATGCTGTAATCTACGTGCAGACATGCGTGCGGCATATTTTGAGAGCTGCCATTATCTTGAAATTTAAATATGTTCCTACACTGTACAGTCCGTGCATGGTGTTGAACATAGATACCGTACGCACTGCACTGACGAGGTTGAGCCACAAATGCCACCTAAAGTCACAAATGCGACAGTATCAGTCACAGCTCGCCTACAGCTGTGTGTCTGTGTGGTAAGCTCAGTGATGTGTAAGTTAAAGTCACAGTTGTGAACTGTGTAAGTCACTAATCCGTACTCTAAAGTCTCATGCATAACTCATGTTCACAGATGCGTAACTAAAGTCAAATTCTCCCCGTACAGTTAGTCGCGAAGTCTTTGGCTACATAGGTGCAAGCGCATACTGGCGGCACTACTGTCACAAATCCTATTGTAACGGTGCAACCGCCATAGGATACGGGCTGCCGCTCTGCTGCTACCTGTTCCGTGCGCTATGTTTTTGTGGGTACGACTCTCTTTTCCCGAGGAGTTCTTTTGCTCTACTCCTTTCTTGTCTTTCTCGTCTCTCATCACTCAGTCTCTTCGTAGCTTCTTGATTGGCACGAACTGTGACGTATGAGTACCCATGAATGTCTTGCCGAAAGCATTGGGACAGCAGCAGTTAAAACAACACTCATCTCAGGTAGAGATGAGACCAGTCAGAGAGCAGAGAGACGGCATGCTTCAGCAGAATGAAAGCGGCATCCTCAGAAAGTAGGGATGACAGAGTCGATCACTTCAACTGAATCTACCCCATTGGTTCGACCTCATTGCATTAAGTTGCCGCCTGTGGTCATTTCTATGTATTATAATGGTAGGTTCGAGCCCGAATCGGACATTTCTGACCATGTGATTATATATATTGTCGGACCATTAAAATGAGGTCGAACCAATGGATCGTCGGCACCAAAAGCGGGCATTTTTGTCGGACTAAATGGCGTATGTTCGGACGGTATTTCGGCGGTTCTGTGACGGTCACTAATGATGTGCTAGTTCACTAGTTGATGGCGTTTTTCTGGCGGGGTTGGCTTGCCATAACAGGCGCTCCTCACTGCTTGTCGCGTGATTTCCTTCGCCCGAGACCAGTCAGCCAACCCGCGTGTCACTGGTCACACCCGCTATCTCGTGCGGCGGTCCCTCGGAAACCCCGGGGCAGTTACGTCGCTAGCTGCGTTAGTTAGCAGGCCACTGTTCAGCTACTTCTGTCAAGTAACTGACCGGGTCGTATGTGAACTGGTCGGGTGGAGCTTTCCAGTTTACAAAGTTCGTGTTGAACTTGTCTTCAATCTTGTGTTGCGGATATGTCATCCCAACAATACTTCACTCCCCGAGTAAAACATGTGTTCTTTCCAACGAACGTCTTTTTTTCCTTCCTCTCCTTTTACCACAATCCCTCCCGCAAAAAAACTCATCGCGCCCCCTCCTGGCTGGATGGTGCTATTGCAGTTAAATTAAACAAAGGATACAACAACATTTACAAAGTGTGCAACATTAGACCAACATCGACAAAACATTATGAAAAATGATGAACTCTTATATAATATTGTTTATTCTTTTGAATACCCAGAACCCGAATCCCAACTGGGTTACAGCTAGTTTGCGTCACACTTGCACAGCCAAGCAGAGTAGACAGACAGCTGTTAGTGAGATTTTTGAATGCTGAGTCTCCCACCTAGGAACTGAGAGGGGCTCAATCTTCACATCACAGAGATTGACCAGTGTTCAAGTTCTAGATGTAAGTCTTTCCAAACATTTGTAGTTCATTTCACAAAGTCAGGTCAATGTTATTTGCTAAAGTGTGTCAACTATGCCTGTGGTGCACTATACTTTATGCACTATACCTGTGAAAACAGATGAACATTGCCATTCACTTTGACTATGACCCCACTTCTAGAAAGCACCGGCCAAAGCACATGATGTTGAATGGTACTCAACTCGACCCCTTTAATAGAACTAACCCCAGCTTGCCCCCCTAGATTAACGGCTCTAAAACTGCCAACACTTGGGAATCGCTTGAGACTTGTAGCAAAAATGACTTGGGTCACAAGTCTGTCTGGCCATCAGGTCAACGTTTGAGCGGAAGAAAAGCGTTGCAAAAGAAATGAAAGCTAGTGCAAAAAATATGCTGGTTGTGGGCTTACCTCTTTTTTGTAAGAGAACAGGAACAGAAAATAATCCTTGTTGCTTTTGAAAATGTCAAAGTTTCGTCATGCAATTCTTTGAAAACTGAGAAGTGGTTTTGTGACCTTTCGATATACAATTACAATAAGGGCATTTAGCAGACGCTTTTATGCAAATCGATTTACATCGGTTTGATATTGCAGTAGTTTAATCTTCATTACTGGTGAATATGTTCCCTATAGTGGCTCCATGGCGGTTGCTAATGAGTTCCCAAGTCCCCAAAAATATGTGTGCATGGCTGATTTATGTAACGGAGATGTGTTTTATTGTGATTAGGCATGTTATGATTGTATTCATAATACATTATGCTTAGAATTATTTCCACAGTATTAGCTTCTTGACGCAAGATAATATTCCTATCAGTTTTATTAAAGGAGACATATTATAGTCTTTTCCCAACAAGTAAACCTAGTATTTGAGTTCCAGAAAACATGTTTTTTAAGCTGTTAGCTGAAAATAGCTTTTAGGAAAAAATATTGTCTTCTGCTATTCCCCTCTGTTTCAGTCCCTTCAGAATGCGCTGTTTCTGTGGTGTCTGTAAGCTTTTGATGCAAATTGCGCTGCTTGCCCATTGACCAATGAGCTGTCAGACTGAACCACAGCATGGAGGAGAAGGGGTTGTTGCCGTTTGCTGACTCCTTGAGCTCTATATCTATATTATATAATATAACATAATAATATTATATACGGGTGTTCATATCATCTATCTAATACCCCGGCCAAAAGCTAGAGAAAGGCATTGTACTCCCGGAGCTTAGCTGCAGGGCTAGCGCCAAGTCCACCCCGCCGGAGCTGCTCGTCCGTTGGTCCACACAATCTTAGCGATGCTCTGATTGGAGGGGAGTGGGGAAGTGGGAGGAAATATTCAAATGTACCCTCTTCCTACCAGTGTTGGGAGTAACGCGTTACAAAGTAACGCATTACTGTAATTCCACTACTTTTAGCGGTAACGAGCATGTAACGAAGTATTTTTTTAAATCAATTAACGCAGTTACAATTACTGAAATTTAAATGAGTTCGTTACTCGCGTTACTCTCTTTTGTGAGAAATGAACACTTGCAGACAAGAAGACAAGATAGGCCTACTTTAGCTGCTTCTGATCTGACATCGCAGGACCTTGGTGGCGCAATGATACACCAATCGAATCAATCAAGTAAGGAATAATCACCGAGAGGCCGGGCAATAAACAGTTTGATATGCCCGGCTAGTGGACGGCTTACCGCCCGAGACGAAGTCGAGGGCGGTAACCTTCCGCGAGCCTATTGCCCTGCCTTGAGGTGATTATTCCGTTTATTCTACTACGCGCCAGCCAACATAATAAAACAATTCATATACTTTAATAATTTGCCTTTTTCTTATTCGTATTGCATGCTTATTAAATGTATGCTGTTTAAATTCATCTCCCTCGAAAAGTAGTTCCCTTTAGACCTACGGTGAATACCGTTAGATCAGCTGGGTAACGCGTTTCTATAGCAACCACACAAGGTTGCAACTGATCACTAGTTTAACGACGTAGTTGTTACATTCGTATCAAGTCAGCTTTAATGACGATCGATCAAACATGCACTCCTTATTCCTTTGACAGATTTCCGACACATTTTAGAAACTTTTTTAAACAAGGTTTATTTTTGCAATGGACCTCATGTTGGAAATGTATTTGATAGAAAACGATGCAAGCGGCGTATTGATCTACTGTGCTCAGTCAGCAGCAAGTAGAGCCGACAATTCAGCGGGCAATACGCCGGTCAGGATCAAGCATTCTTAAATGAAGTAGAATAATGAGCATTAAACCACATCATGGCCGACAGTGCAGATAGAATAAGCTTTCTCTCCTGGAAGTATGGACATTACTTTTCGCTCGTCGAAAGTAAAGACAAAAATGTAGTGGTGAGTTGTAAATTATGTGCAGGTGCAAAGACCCTATCCACATCTAAGAGTAGCAATTCCAATCTTATGAAGCACCTGTTGAAACAACACGCTTCGACCAAGCTAGTAGCGAAAGACCCCAGCCCTACGGATGCTGAAGGCGCCACTCCATGCAAACAACCAAGGCTAGACTTTACACAGACTGCAGTGCAGCCGATAAGCCAGGCAGAGCTGAATAAATTGATTGTTAGGTATGTTGTCGATGACATGCATCCTCTGTCAACTGTCGAGTCAGTTGCCTTCAGGCAACTAATAAGCAAAATTCCGGTGATAAATGGAGGCTCGGGGCAAATGTGCAGGAAGACGTTTTCCAGCTATTTAGACAGAGAATATGCGAAAATGCAGGTCGAGCTAAAAAAAACATTTGAGGGTTTACAACATGTCTCTACCACAGCAGACATCTGGACTGCTTACAATAAAAGCTTTCTAGGTGTAACTGCACACTGGATTAATCCAAACAACATGCTACGTGGGAAATCAGCCCTGGCATGCCAGAGATTCAAGGGCCGACATACGTATGACATTATTGCAACCGAAATAGACAACATCCACTCATCCTATGGCCTATCTTTCAAAGTGACAGCAACTGTTACTGACAATGGCTCTAATTTTGTCAAGGCGTTTCAAATGTACCAGCCACCTGAGCCAGACACTGAAGATAATTTGGAGGAGGATGAGGCGACTTTTACAAACATTGGGGATGTGCTAGATAATGCTGTCGATGTCAATGAGGTGGTTTTACCCCCGCATCACAGATCTATACGCAATTGGCTGCTTGTCGTCACTTCCCTGTTGTCATTCCGTTAAACAAGCCAAAATGCGTGCCAGGGGGAGAAGCCAGCTTGGTGATTGGCTCCCGCAAAAACGTATTGGAAGCAGAAAGAAATGTATTGCTCTTCTCCAGACCCTTCTGCAGGGCGAATCAAATTGCCGGCAGAACAGCCTGGGGGTAACCAGTCTAGTAATGGACAGGATGTTCAAAGGAAGAAGGGGTATCAAGATATTATATTCTATGTAGTTTATTTATAGAAATAGTTTGTACTTTATGTACCGGTATATGTATTTATCTGTCGAAATATCTGTCTAATTATGTGAAATTAGTGAGTTAGTTTAGTTGATTGAGGCACACTCACACTAGGCCATATGTACCGTACATTTGCCCCCTAAAGCCTACAGGGTGTCCGCGCATCCTTAAAAAAGTCTTAAAAAGTCTTAAATTTGACTTGCTGAAACCTGCAGATACCCTGGCCTAGGTCATTTGGCTAGTGTGAGCACACCATCCGTTCTCAAGTAAAGTTCAATTCCATGGCCTGAGTACATATCGGAGAGGATGCTAATGAGCCGATGCGCGCACACGCACCGATACACAACCTGAGCTGGATGACGTATAGCCCATGTGAGCGGCAAGCGGTTCATGGGGTTCACGTTGGTGCGATAGCGAAATTGAGTGTTTGATAAAAAAATCCAAGTGGGTTCACTGGAGAAGGCGGGGCTTCGCACGGAGTCTAGACCTCTTTAGAATAATTTGCATGCTCCCGAATGTTTTACATTTTTTATGAATGAAGACACCCGCATGTAAGACTAAGCTCACGTCTGAATGTAGGCTACAAACGAGATTAACTATTTGCAAGTGCAAAAACGCCAACATATTCTTTATTTTGCTTTTCATCCCAACAAAAGCCTTTTAAGGAGAGTTCCTCTGCGTCTCCCTCGTAGATTGCACCATCTTTCAACGTCTTTGTTTAATACGACTGCATCACCTTCTCTCACATGATCAGCAGCTCGCGGATTTCGCTTTCTCGCCAGTTAGAACTTCTCATGAGGATATCGGTTGTCTGTGTGGAGACAGCGCAGCAACACCTCTACCCAAGCCCCCCATGTAACCGAGGAGCAGTCTAATCACATTTACAACAGATTGAAACCCAATAAACCGCTAATGTGTGCAGGGTCCGGGAGGGTAAATTGGAGTGCTAACTCAAGCAGGCAATTTACCTCAGGCAGTGTAAACCGTGCCATGAAAAGGCGTGCATAAAACGGCATATTTGGCAGTGTAAAAAAGCTCAGTGAAAGAGGGCTGTATCTGAGTAGAACGGCTCCAAACAAGCAACCAAGTCAGTAAAGTGCCAGTTGGCACTTGACGACGTGATGACGTATGTACAAGAGTCATCCGTGCTCGGGCCCAGTTGAGATTGCCTATAGTGTGAGCACAGGCCAGCGGCACAGGCCAGCGTACTCTCTGTAGCGTACTTGAGTATGCCACAGGGTATGTTTTCATACTTTGCCTAATGTTAGTGCGCCCTAAGATGCACATTAGACCGATGTCTAATGGGGTACAGATAACTTCCAGTCTGCGCTCCTTTGGGTAGCAGGTTGATAGCAGGCTCGTGGCCAGCATGCTGCTAGCTTGCTTTGATTGGGTGACGGACATGCATGTCAGAATACATTTGCTGGATTGTATTCTACCCACACTCCTCGGTAAACCCTCTGACCGCATTTTTCCGGCCTACTAACATGTCCATGTGGACGGAATCCCAAGGCACAGCAAGCATCCTTTCATGTATGTTGACTGGCGTTTCCATTCCAACATCCTAGTCATGTCAGTTTGGAAGTTCAGGTTAAATTAGGTTAAATTATCGGAAGTAAGATGGTTTATCCGTGTTCCATTTGAAAAGATAGAATTTCTTCAATTTAAATTTCCTTTACTTTTATAATTTGATCCAAGGTAAATTACCAGGAAGGGTGAGAACCGTCAAATTATGGGCTACAATCAAGATAGGACCAGCTACAACACAAGTGTTATGGGATCTAGTTTGGAAACAACCGCTGGAGAGAATAGCCATAACAACCAGCTAAAGTAATAACACTCGTTACAACAGTCTATTGGTAAATTATGGATGTTTATTAAAAGGCACTTGGCAATTAGAAAAGTGGACTTCTGCTATTAATGACAAGTCATATGTAACTTCTAACAAAATGTCTCCAGTAACGCATCAGACAGAGGCTCGGCTCCGTCGGGAATATCAAAACTGAAAAGTGGAGCTCACTTAAAAATTCAAACCTTAAAAATTGATTTACACATGTTGTGATTTCATACTGCGTGTGACGTCACTCATGAATGCAGCAGTTTGTTCCCCACCACAGTCTGTGAGTATCTCTGTCTGACAGTAGTAAAAAGAAAACAATTTCATAGTAAAGGAAACAGCTGCCGTTGTGCTTTGAACAACTGTTAATGTTGCCCTCTGGGAAAGAGCAACGCTGTTTCCAAGCACATGAGCAAACAACAATATGTTTATACATGATATACACAGGACATGCATATGTTAAAACACACACACATGAAGGCTGAAGGAGAACATTTCACAGAATGTTCATATTGACATTGTAAAACCACACTTTCAAACTCACACACACACTCAGACAGACACACAAACAACACACTCACAAACGCAGACACGCAAACACACGCAGCTAGCATACACATACATCCACACAATTTCTTATGATATGTTCCTCAATCCTCGGACGGCAGACTTCCGAGTCGAAAGTCGAGGTCCCAGCTTTCTTGCGGCATTTCTCGAAGGCACGCCCTGATCATTTTAATGTCAATTTTAAATGCTCTTACACAGTTGATTACATTGCTACTTTATTCCGGTCAACAATTTATACATTGCATGGTTTTGCTGTGCGTGCAATACAATGTAAAGTTGTGTTGTTTGTTTTCGGGCTGGTTTGCTAAAGAGGCTAATGTAGCCAACAATAAACAACGACTAGCCAATTTCATCATGACACAATCACAAAGACAAACAGAAATGCTGTAAATGCCCTGAGACCGGAAGTGAGGTCAAAAGCGCAACTCGGAAGGCTGGCATCCGAGGATTCGGGAACACACCATTATACACACATAATCAGACACAGTGCAAAAAAGTATTAGTATTTAGTGTCGTTACCGTCCTGGGGAGTAGTCACATTTCTCAAGTAGCGGTACTTTTAGTAGTATTATCGTGTTACTGCACCTGTTTCAGTACATAAAAAACGTGAGAGAGGCTTCATATATTTGGCCGTAGTTAGAAACCGACTATGAGCATGTCCGCTGAGCTACATTCATTGAAGCTCTTTAGTGAGCCTAGTCTTCCTTAAAGTACCAAGAAATATCTCCAGTGTCTCAACCATTTACAGGTTTGGTCCAACAATATACTGGCTAAACTAATATATATATATCTATTTATGTATATCTAATTATTTATATATGTATTATATATATGAGTATATATATAAACAGAACAGTAATGTGATCGGGTATTTTTAGATCCAAGTAAAACCTGGATGCAGTGACTATAACCAAGCTCCTTACAATAAGACTGTTGTTAATTGTTACATTAGGACAATGTAATGTAATAGCTTGTACCGAAGACTCAGTATTTGTGTGTTATTTTAGTTATAGTATAACTCCCTTTTTAGTTTCCTCTCTCGCTCTCTAGCTCGCTCGCTCTCACTCTTTCTTTAGCTCGCTCGCTCTCTCTTTCTCTTGCATGCTCGCTCTCGCGCTCCCTCTTGCTCGCTTTTGTTTACTTTCGCTCTCTCGCTCTCTCTCTCGGTCTCGTTTGCTCTCTGGCTCTCTCTCTCTCTCTCTCTCTCTCTCTCTCTCTCTCTCTCTCTCTCTCTCTCTCTCTCTCTCTCTCTCTCTCTCTCTCTCTCTCTCTCTCTGCCTCTACACATTGCTGATGCGCACACTGTGGGGGCTGCTGTTCCTCCCCCCCCGCCCCCTCTCCCCCTTGTCCTTCCCCCTCCCCTTCTCCTCCCCCTTGTAGTCCTCCTCCAGGCGCACCTTCTCGGGGGGCTCCTCCCCGCCTCCCTTATCGCCGGGGCAACGGGTGTCCCGCTGGAAAAGGGGCGGCGACGAAGCCTTGGCCACCTTGTCGAATATGGCAAAGTCGGCCACGTATTTCCCCGAGGGCGACAGGGAGACCACCGGTGGGAACTCGTAGCCCCACATGATCTCCTCGGGCAGGTAGGAGGTGCGCACCTGGCAGGTGGCGGAGGTGGGCTCCACCGTGGCGCTCAGGATAACCAGCAGCTCAAAGTCGGCCAGCTCCGGCCCTGACCAGCTCACCCCTGTGGGAGAAACGAAACCACAACAAGACGGTGTGCTGTTTGCTGGAGGAATGCTTGTGCTTTTTTGTAAGGCAAAGTTGTGGCGGAGGTTGTTTCTGGGGTTGGGGGGATATAGCGCCTGCTGGTGTATGGTTGGTGTAATGACACCTGTTGAGAAGAGGTTGCACAGGATTGTACAATGATAACGGGTTGGCCTCACAGGGATGGGAGGTTTGGCTGGGGTTGCAATAGGGATGTGGTGAATGGGATGGGCAGTAAATAGGAAAGGGGTTCCCTGAACCAAATCCTTTTTTTTCTCTCCCTGTTTCACTTCCTTTCTGGAACACCATTACCCTCCCTTGTAAAACGCATCACAACCCTTTTCTAGCGCGCCACAAAGACGCCTAACAAAAGAACACACACACACACACACACAACAGAGCATGCGGTGAGACCAGGTGACCTGGTGGAGGGGCTTTGCCAACGTTAGAGACCACTGGTTCAGCAGCGTCAGGGTGTAGGCCGCCGCCACTCCTGTAGGCGCCCTCCACGGTCCATCCCTTGAGTGGTTACGTTGTGTCCAACACGCACTGCTAGTTTTTCACCGCTCTCTGGGGCCCGGCGAAGCACAACAGGTCGAGCAAAGCCTTCACTCTGACACCACCGCCGCCACCATCGGTTCGATTCCCCACTGGGTATCTCCCGTCGTGCTTAGAATGTATGTTTTCATTTAGCATTGTGCCAGATTTATGAGAGACTTTAGGAGGCGAGTGAGGGTCCCAGCAAAGGATTTTCTTGTTCCACATGAATGACTACTTCATCGGCAAATTTAACAGTAGGGTATACAACAGAATTACTTCATGTACTCGTAGCTTGGAGAGGCAAACGTTGGACCCATTTGAAGTACACCAAACGAATAGACATGAGCTATGAGTACTTTAAATGTCTCTTACTGCTATCCATAATGTATGAGTGGAATATTCACTTATATTCTTCAGAGTGTTCACACACAAGAACACAAGCTCGATTTTTTTGAAGAATATCTGAGGGGGAGACTCTTGTGAACACCAACGTTTCTTTCCGCCAATTCAACCATGGCCGAGATAACCACCATTGTGAGTCTTCGCTCGTTGTTTAAGTACCAGAGATGTCGTTTATGGTTCAAAATATCATCCGAAGGCGCACACAGCTTTTGGCCTTGATATTATACATTATATTGTATAGATAGTATAGAGCCTCGGGAGTCCACAAACAGCAACAATCGCTTCCTACTCCATGTTGCAGTTCAATCTGGACTTTATGGGGTGAACGCTGATAGGGTGTCATGAAGGATCAAGCGAAATTCGCGGGGAGGGTTAGTGGGAGTAGCATCACGGAAATTTGTGTGAACCAGGTTGCTTGCGCTGCACCATTCATTTATTCGGCGAAAAAAAATTCCGGTGGAAGATTCGCCTCTGTTAACGTGGTGGCATTGACTTTTGTATGGATTCGTGCCATGCCTTTTTTGGGTGGGCGTGTCAGTCTGGCAGTATAGCTGACAAAAAGAAAATCATTAAATCAAATTAATTGAGAAAATTACTCATCATGATTTGTATAACCTTATTGTTTACTATGTACATGTGCATGCTACAGACAGAGATGGGTACAGTCCAGAGAGTCGTAAAACCTGTTTACGAGGGAGGTTGGAACGCGTTTTGGCATTGGGGTGGATGGCTGCAAACCCGATCGTCATGTTTCAAGTTCTCAGAGGGTACTTCCCCTCCCAATGTTCAAATGTAGTAGGAACCCTGTGTTTATGTGGGTCCTGGTGCCAGTGACCTTTTTAAGTTTTGGATTTCAAGGCATGATTTAGAGATTTCCTTACAGCAACCAAAAGCCCCAAATTGAAGCCAATTTGAGGAGCCAGCAGGCCTGGTTGCATTGGGCAGAGGTTATCGGATGTAGAAATTGGATCTCTGGTAGCTTAACTTCAGCTGGGAGATCTGTGTTGTCTATAGAAGGGCTTTGTGTGTAGGTGTAGGTGTATAGGTGGTACAGTAGTACAGTAGTAGGAAGAAAAGTAAAAGACAGACAAAAAGCCGACCAAAGCAAAAACGTTTGAAAGGAAAGTTTTGATCCAATCATGGGATCTAGGGAACCGAGTTGAAAATAAAATGAGAAAAGATGAGAAAAAACAAGCGAGTACATTTACATTTACATTTAGGGCATTCAGCAAACGTTTTTTGTCCAAAGCCACTTACAATAAGTACATTTGTCATAAGAAGTGCAACAATATATCGCTGTCGGTACAGAAAGGATGTTCATAGAACCAAGTGCTAAGTACAACAATCGCTAGGCTAACCAATTCCCAGTGTTACAGCAATGATAGCAGGTGAGTCTTGAGTTTTTTTCAGAAGATAGTGAGCGACTCTGCGGTCCTGAGAATGGCAGGGGGCTTGTTCCACCACTGAGGTCCCAAAACCGAGAAAAGTTGTGACTTTGCTGAACGACCTTTGCTAGCTCTTAGCGATGGCGGTACCAGACGGGGTGTGTGGCTTTAGCAATGCTTGGAGGTAGGCAGGGGCAATTCCATCGACTGCCTTGTATGCCAGTACCATCGTCTTAAATTTGATGCAAGCTACTTCAGGGAGCCAGTGGAGGTCCCAGAAGAGGGGGTCACATGGGAGAACTTCGGTAGGTTGAACACGAGTACAGTTAGATACTAAACCAGGCATAGATAGCCTCCATAGATACCCATTGTTCCTTGCTGGAACTCTACTTCCCACTGACCTACACTAGCTTCCAGTGTACCTTGTGGTTGCTGCCCTTAGACAGAGCTGGCAGCATCCACAGCCCACGCAAACTGTGGGTTACTTTGCATTTGAGCATTTCCATTGGCTCTGCGCTGATGAATCAGAACCAAACACTCATGTAAATCATTCTGTATCTGGCATTGGGCCTCATGCGTTTCTTTTGACTATTTTAGTTATTTGTTGTAATTTGTCTTTTTGACTATCCTTTGTTATTTGTCGTCATTCCCTACCATGATCCCATGTCATTAGACATCACTAGACGATCCCTTATTAAGGTTTTCCTTTCTCATCAACCCATGTGAGAGCACTACACTAGAAACTGTTTTGATACCCTTGCGGCCCCCATTTCTCCCCTAAGCGTTCCTGAAAGGAGGGATCCCCCCAATCTGCCTTCCCTCCCAAGGGTTCTTCCTTGATCGTAAAGGGTGTCTTCCCTTACTCTTTGCAGGGCTAGGGCTAGGGGCGTCTGCCATACAATGCGTCCTGTGAAGCCCTTTCTGACTGCAGCTGTGATTAAGGGACAACACAAACAAAGTCCACTCGACTTGCGAATTGCGAATACGGTCGCAAAGCGGCGGGGGGAGAGGAAATATCAGTCAGCGATTCAGGAAGATAAGCGACGCGGCGGCGGCGGCAGCGATGTGTGTCCGTCAGTGGCCGGTGATGCCCTCCCTGAGGCCGCTCCTCGCGGCTGTAACAGGATCCGCGCTAAATGTCTGTCTGCCCCGAGCGAGGAGACTGAGCGCCATTGTGCTCCGATGATGTGTCTCTGGCAAGCTCCGCCACGTGCACACACACACACACACAAGAGTGTACACACACCGAGACACGCATGGGACGCATACTGTACATATGCATACACACGTACGTGCATGCAATACATGCTTATGTACAAGCATGCGTAAGGGGGGCATACATGCATTATACATTGAGATCCAGTATAGGGAATGGGCCGCTGGCTTGTACCTTTGCTGGCCCAGGGGCGCAGGGGACTGGTGTGGTCGATGACGTGGTAGAAGGTGAGGGGGATGATGAGGAAGGGGCTGTCGCTGGACGTGTCCACCTGGAATGGGACGTTCTGCTGGTCCAGACGCACCGTTTCGCCCTCCTTGGTCAGCGACGTCTGGAGCAGCTTCCCGGTCACCTGGGGGCTCTTCAGGGAGCCAGTGGAGGTCCCAGAAGAGGGGGTCACATGGGAGAACTTCGGTAGGTTGAACACGAGTACAGTTAGATACTAAACCAGGCATAGATAGCCTCCATAGATACCCATTGTTCCTTGCTGGAACTCTACTCGCCCGTGACCTACACTAGCTTCCAGTGTACCTTGTGGTTGCTGCCCTTAGACAGAGCTGGCAGAATCTACCTTCCTCCAAACTGTGTTACTTTGATTTTAACGTGTCTTCCATTACTCTTTGCGGGCTAAGGCTAGGGGCGTCTGCCGTACAATGTCCTGTGCAGCCCTCAGCAGCTGTGATTAAGGGACAACACAAACAAAGTCCACTCGACTTGCGAATTGCGAATACGGTCGCAAAGCGGCGGGGGGAGAGGAAATATCAGTCAGCGATTCAGGAAGATAAGCGACGCGGCGGCGGCGGCAGCGATGTGTGTCCGTCAGTGGCCGGTGATGCCCTCCCTGAGGCCGCTCCTCGCGGCTGTAACAGGATCCGCGCTAAATGTCTGCTGACCAATGGAGGACAGATGATGGGAGATTCACCTGCTACTTCAGAGGAGACCAACACGAGCCGTTCATCCTCTAACCTAGTGCACCCCTGGCCCTATCTTCAAAACATGTTCAGCTTCGTGGAGAAACGTGGAGAAAGCTATATCATGCAATGTAAACTATGTGTGCCGAAGAAGTCCAACATATCAGCTTACAAGAATTACAAGAAAAAAGTAACTTTTTACTTTTACTTAAAGTACATTTTAAATTATTTACTTTTTACTTTTACTTGAGTAGATTTTTTGACCGGTAAATTTACTCGTACTTGAGTACAATTTCAACAGAGTAACAGTACTCGTACTTGAGTAAAATATTTTAGTACTCTTTCCAACTCTGCAAATGATGAACCAAAACAAGCACACGCACACACACATACGCACACACAAGCACATGCACACACACACACACACATGCAACAAAAGTGCGCGCACACACAAATATGCAAGAAAAGTGCATACAATCAAACATGCAAGTAAAGGACACACACATAAACACACACACACACACACACACACACACACACACACACAACACACACACACACACACACACACACACACACACACACACACACACACACACACACACACACACACACACACACACACACACACACACACACACGTGGTGCAGACCCATCAGAGAGGCGTTCTGCCTACCTGGCAGCCCAGCAACAAGCTCTTGCGCATGTTGGCCACTCTGATCATGAGGCAGGGCCGGCCCTGGTAGTTGGACACCAGCGCGTACTGACTGAACTTCACCGTCTCGCCCCTCTTCTTCGGCCTGGCCACCTACAGGCGGAGCAGGGAGGTGCATGTATCGATTGAGATCACAGACAAAACAACAAAGGGCATTGTCTGACAGACTATGTTCAGCGTAAACGATAGTGAGAGGGTTTGACGCTTTGAGATTGCATGATTTGCCTCATTGAGAAGCATCCATAGTGTATGATTTTGATGGATTTTTATATATCAAAAAATATATATTTATTTATAAATGATACAATTAAAGTCGAAGTGTGTAACCTTTCAACTAGCTTGAAGCTTTAAATTAACTGAATATATCTGTAGTCAATGCTGATGGATAGTGAATTAAAAAATGTTCTTCCTATTACTGTTATTTTCTGATATATTCTACCAATACAAAAAGGCTGGCCAGCCCGTATCTCTCCCTACGCTCGCGCCCCCCCGAGCTACACTAGCTCGAGGCACACAGTCGGCGCACTCTAGTCCGAGTGGACCAGAGACCAGCTCTGATAGCAACCCGCCTAGTCAGCGCGAGGGGCTCCGTCTTACACATTTGCGACTTTAATCGATATAGTTGCATTTATGCATCCAACCAACTGCCGGTTTCGGACCTTTGCAAGGAAGGTGCCGGTGATGAAGATCTCCATCACCATGGTGATGACCAGCTGGACGATGAGGAGGATGATGGCGTGGGGACACTCCTCCGTGATGCAGCGGAAGCCGTAGCCGATGGTGGTCTGGGACTCCAGGGAGAAAAGGAAGGCTCCTGTCAGAGTCCTCATCTCCATCACGCAGGGCGTGTGGTTGGACGGCAGGGGGTCGAACTCTGGAACACACACAAACGGAAAAACGCAATTGATTATATTTGGATGAGAAACCAAAGTGCCAAGTGGTCCCCGTGCGAGCGGCACGGTGCCGGGGGTTTGGGGGACACGGGAGCCTTTGTCAGGCCTGAACGGTTTGAAAGCGTTATGGACCATTTCTCAGAGCCGAGGAGGATGTGGAGGAGAGGGAAACAATGGCTGTCTGAGAAGTGTGAAGTGTGTTGACGTGAGGACGGGGTCGTGAGCGTGAGGACACGCTCTGTTCCCTGTTGTGTGGAGAACGGGCCTTGATCGCGGGGATGCTAGACACGGGGGGAGCGTTCAAACGCGAGGTGGGGGGGGACGTGGTGGTGTGGGGATTTCGTGTGACACAGGGGTGACATAATTAAGAGTTTAAGGGTGGAGAGTGTATAGGTTGGTAGGGCGGGGTAATTTAATTACTGTGGGAAAGGACTTTGACGTGGAATGGCCAGACTCTTAATTCCCTTGTCACATTTTGTACTACAATGCATCGTTGTGATATTGCGTGAATCTCTCTTGTCGGCCTGTCCCTGAGGTTGATCGTAAACACGTTTGACATGAAGTCACGGTTGAAATTTGGCTCAAAACATTGCATGTCGTTTGTCCCTTGTGTGTGGACTGTCTCTCGGCTACACTTCATTGGTCTCTCTCTGTGTATGTGTCTCTCTCTGTCTCTCTCTCTGTGTCTCTTTCTGTCTCGCTCTTTCTCTCTCTCTCGTTCTCTGTCTCTCTTTGTCTCTGTCTCTCTGTCTCTCCATATCTGTCTCTCTTTGTCTTGCTGTCTCTCTGTCTCTCCCTGTCTGTCTCTCTGTCTCTCCCTCTCTGTCTCTCTGTCTCTGTCTCGCTGTCTCTCCCTCTCTGTCTCTCTGTCTCTCCGTCTCTCCCTCTCAGTCTCTGTCTCTCCCTCTCTGTCTCTCTGTCTCTCCCTCTCTGTCTCTCTGTCTCTCCCTCTCTGTCTCTCTGTCTCTCCATATCTGTCCCTCTTTGTCTCGCTGTCTCTCTGTCTCTCTGTCTCTCCCTCTCTGTCTCTCCCTCTCTCCCTCTCTGTCTCTGTCTCTCCCTCTCTGTCTCTGTCTCTCCCTCTCTGTCTCTCTGTCTCTCCCTCTCTGTCTCTCTGTCTCTCCCTCTCTGTCTCTCTGTCTCTCCCTCTCTGTCTCTCCCTCTCTGTCTCTCCCTCTCTGTCTCTCTTTGTCTCGCTGTCTCTCTGTCTCTCCCTCTCTGTCTCTCCCTCTCTGTCTCTCTGTCTCTCCCTCTCTGTCTCTCTGTCTCTGTGAGTGTCTCTCCCCCACCCCTCTCTCCCCTCTCTGTGTCTGTGCCTCTCACCCAGCAGGTCGCCGTGCACCAGGGCTACCAGGTACCAGAGCAGACCGAACAGGAACCAGGTGCCGGCGAAGGTGGCGGAGAACAGGAAGAGCTTGTAGCGCCACTGCATGTCCAGGAAGGTGGTCCAGAGGTCGCGCAAGTACAGCGCGCCGCGGCCGCTCACGTGCTCAATCAGGACGTTGCTGCGGCCGTCCTTGGAGAGCACACGCCGCCGCCTGCGGAGGGCCCCCGCACTGTTGGCCCCCGTGCTGCTGGTCTCGGCCCCCGGCCCCGAGGGGCCCAGGAGGGGCTTGGTGACGTCGGTCTGCGTCGTGGAGTGGCAGAGCTTCTGGGGGGAGGAGTCCTCGGAGGAGGGGGGCGTGACCGAGGTCATGGCCGGACCTGGGATGGAGGGGGGGGGGGGGGGGATTTAGAGAGGGAGCGGGGAAGGAAGCAAATGACAGGTAAGGGAGGGGGAGGGGGGGCAGTGTGATGGGACGATGCACGGATTAAATTGAGGGACGGTTCATGCCATAGGGGGTCGTAATGGGGGGCCGAGGGAATGTGGGCAGAGCGCCAAAGGAAGAAGCATTGAATGAAATAAAAGGAGGGAAAAGACAGCGGGGAACATTCGGGAGCACAAGGAGAAAAGGTAAGCAGGGATTTTAAACTTGACCAACCAAGGCACATTTTCTGAGCCGG
The DNA here is from genome assembly GCA_900291075.1 of Melanogrammus aeglefinus. NCBI lineage: Eukaryota > Metazoa > Chordata > Actinopteri > Gadiformes > Gadidae > Melanogrammus > Melanogrammus aeglefinus. The sequence continues at coordinate 14,009 of OLKM01003210.1, read as the reverse complement.
TACCGAGGCAATGTTGAAGCCCTCACCATTGAAGCCCTCACCATGAGCGGTGGTCCTTTTTCAAAGTGAAAGCCCTCTTTCGGTCCCTTTTTCAAAGTAAAGGCCCCCTTTGCGCTTGGTTCTGCAGCTGCCCTTGCACATTCCCGACAGCACATCACAAGTCTCGATGCACATGACAGCTGCTGAATTGAGATGAGGACACACTACACTTCAAACCTCACCAGGAAGAGTCTTTCATTAGGATGAATCTCAATGTGGAAATGCCTATTGGCTCACGTCTGTCTGTTTCAAAATCATACATCCAAAATGCATATACAAGATTGCAGATAAGGAATAATATAAGGGAAAAAAACGATAATAAATCAAAGGAATTATCAGCTGTTCAGATAACATCCACGCTAAATACCCGGACCCTGATTAAAAAATGATGTTGACACTAGAATATCGTACATTAACTGAATCACCTCATCCACAGTCAAAGACCTATAGAAGTACCCCTAGTAAACATCTTTTACGCAACCTTTCATTGCCTAATATAAAGTCACAGTAGCAAACCAGTGGTGTGGCTGAAGGCCCTTGAGCAAGACATCTTGTGTGTACCTGCTCCTTAGTGACCTGTATCTGAATTCAAGGGGGGTCTCTGTGGATGAATGTGTCTGCTGGAATGACTGATTGGTGGCTGTGCTGTAATGGAATGGTCCAAGAGGGTGAATGTGTTTGATCAAGAGTTGCGCCCCCCCCCCCCCCCCATTGCCATGGATACCATTTGTCATTGTGGGGCAGTGGCAAGTTTTGTTTGTTTGTTTGTTTGTGTTGTCGTTAGCTGTAAAGCTCCATAGAGTAAAAACAGAAGCCCCAGAGAGCTGTTTGGAACGCGATCTTATTTGCTTCAATGTGTCTGTCTCTCATTCTCGCTCTCGCTCTCTGTCTCTCGCTTGTTCTCTCCCCAGTTTCTGTGTGCTAGCTTACTTACCCCCCACCCCCCCCCCCCCCCACCCCACCTTCTTACTGGAGCTTCCACTGGTTTATATGAATAGGGATCTGTGTTGACGTGTGTGTGCTCTGAATGCTGAAGATGTGGGCGGGGCCAATAGCGGGCACGCATGATTGGCCCGTTTACACATCCACTGTTGAACCCTGAACCCCTCGCGGGAGTCTCCGCCTACACCTACAGTACTCTCACACACACACACACACACACACACACACACACACACACACACACACACACACACACACACACACACACACACACACACACACACACACACACACACACACACACACACACACACACACACACACACACACACACACACACACACACATGCACACAGACACGAGCACACACATACACACACACCATAGGCCATACAGTATGGAACTTGTCCGCTAATTGTTAGAAACATGATTCACCAAACCCAAAGTGTACATCTTCATTGTGGTGTCTGCAGCGCATGTGATATGGGTTCATTGATGAAGGACAATGTTTTTGGAAGGGGCTGCTACCCACTCGCAAACCTTTTGAACTTGTTCCCTTTTTCGACTTTGGCGACTCGTGTGAGTCAAGGTTAGTGTCTTCCTTCTCCGCCACTGGCCATCTCTCTCTCACTCTCTCGCTCTCTCTCTCTCCTTCCCTCTGTCCCGTGTGCACAAATATCCTTTGTTTCCAGGAGATGAAAGGGACAAAAGCCACCATTGAAAAAGACGACTGAGTGAGCGAGCGAGTGAGTGAGAGAGCAGGAGAGGGAGGCAGAGGGGTGGGCTGACAGTGTGGCGTTGACAGAGCCACAGAATGAACCAGGGAGCGGGAGGAATTGAGAAAGAGGAGAATCGACCCGGGTAGTCCAAAAAAGAAGTGTGTTGAGTGCACGTGGGTATGCGCACACGTGGATTTGTGTGTGTGGGGGGGGGGGGGGGTTTGTGTACGTGTGTGTGTGTGTGTGTGTGTGTGTGTGTGTGTGTGTGTGTGTGTGTGTGTGTGTGTGTGTGTGTGTGTGTGTGTGTGTGTGTGTGTGTGTGTGTGCGTGTGGAGGCATGCGATGCTTGGCATTGAGATGCATTGTTGTGTGTGTGTGTGTGTGTGTGTGTGTGTGTGTGTGTGTGTGTGTGTGTGTGTGTGTGTGTGCAAGCGAGCGAGCAAAAAAAAAAGAAAAGGGGCACGAAAAGAGAGAGAGGAAGGGAGGAAGGAACAGGGTGGGAGAAAGAAAGAGAGGGGGAGAAAAGAGAAAGGAGATCCAAGAATGTTGAAGGGTTAGCGGAGGAGAAGGATGGAGGTGCCTGAAAAGGAAAGGGGGGGGGGGGGTGATGTTGGTGAAAGAGGGACGAGAGAGTGTGCAGGGTGGCTGGGTGGAAGTGGAAGAATCTGCACCGGTGACAAAGGCTGGGTCATTGGTATTCCTGAGGAGGGTCCATCATCTATGCACAAGCAGTGTAGTGCAGCGGCAGCCCCCCCCCCCCCCCCCCCCCCCCCCCCCGGACCTCCCCAGCTCCTAAAAGGGGGACCCCCCCCCCTAAGCTGGCCTCCACAACAGGGACCCCTCACACCCAGACTGTCTATGAAGTGCCATTCAACACACATGATCTCTCCTTCATCGCTAAGAAAACAATCCTGACCACTATCACCTGTTCCCATTTGGATGCAGGTGTTTTTATCTCTTCTCGGCGCCTTGGTTACAGCCAGTCGGGAGGTTAAAGGAGGATTCTGAAATGACTGAGGGTTAATCCGTGGTGGTGGCGTGTCAGTCTGGAGGAGCTTGCTCTGAATAAGCTTAGGGTTTTGTTCTGATGTGTGTTTGGAAGTATACGTGGCAATAAAAACAGAAGTACTGAGACGAGCAGGGCAGGCAGACTACTGATAAGGTCGGGTTGGGTTTGCATCGGGTGTAAATTCTAAGAAAAGCCAAAAAGGGAATGGAAACCCGTTTCACCGTGCCATGGTTTGGCAGCAGTGGTGGAGAAGGTCTAGCCAAGGTTCTCACTTTTAGATGAGGGGCGCTGTATAAGAGGAAACGTCGTGTGTTATGTGGAACTAAAACAAGAGACTGCAAGAGAGCAGTAGAAGGCTGAGTCTAAGCACTAGTCTTCAACTCCCTGTAACTGTCTTCCTTTAGATAGAGTGGCATAACTTCAACAACTTACACCAAATACAGCAATTATCTATAGTAGGATGAACAAATGAACACAAGCAGGATTTTGAAAGTATTCCAAACAAGAGTATTTTGAGGATAAGAAGATATATTGTGTATGCATAAAATATGTATATAATATAGGACTGCTTCTCTCCATGAATTAATCCACAGAAGAGGCTGGGATCTGTCCAAACCACAGCTGAATCTGTATTCCACCAAAAAACACACGATAACATTCATCCAACCACAGAGGCTACGTTATGAAGACATCTGTCCCCCCCCCCCCACCACCCCCCGCGCTCTCTCAAACTCAAATCTATGAGTCCAAACACATCCTCCTGGCACAAATGTGTTAGTGTAGTGGATGTGATAGTGATAACTTTATTTTGACTTGACGTAGACTCACATTTTCAAGAGATCCATTGATCCATAGTCTGAGAAAGGTCATATATAGATGAAGAAATGTGATCTAGCTTCAGATTTGTATTATACATTCGGATTTATAACATAGATTATTCAGGTGTATGTGTAATTTGGATTCAGTACTGAACTGGAGTCAGATATATGTAATATATATAAGTTTGATGTGCTAGATAGGTAATATAGATTCATAAATGTGCTTACTAAATAAAATGGTATATATATATATATATTCAGATAAGTACTGTACTAGATAGATGGTATATAGATTCAGATATGTAATACAGATTAATATGTTTACTAGAGTCATACTGTCTGTAGTAGAGGAGGAGGAGTAGGGGAGCCAATCTTAGTGGTCAGTGATAGGTAAATGTCTATAAAATACACTATAAAGAGGAAACCAATCAACTGTTCCTGACATGGTTTGGCCATTCTGAAGCATTTAGGAACCTAATGTATATGAATTGTAAATAGATCATTCATAGTTTATGTTCTGTGTGATAGTTCCCATCTCATCTTTGGCTTCTACAACACATTTTAATCATTCTCCTTTTTAAACTTTGTCTTGGTTAGCCACTAGACTATACATTTGACTCATTGTTCTTTTTGATTTACCCATACTCATCTATTTTTATTCCTCACACACTCTCTTCTGCACTAGAGGATGTTTCCCTGCTGACCTCTGGGCTGTTTCCAACGCGGGTCAGTGTCTGTCTCCATAGAGTGTTTAGTCTTCCGTCTAGAAAAACGGTGGGAAGCCATTCTGATTTCAACTTTTGTGCCCACCCTCTACAGTTTCCACTCCTCCCACTGTGATTCATGGGTGTCGTCGAGAGCCCGTGGAGCCAGCTGTTTGCCACTATGTGCGTTTTGAATTAAGAGCTGCCTTCCTTGCTTCGTGGTCCAATGTCTTGAACGGGGCGCTAATGGTTAGCTATTGCCTCCACTGTAAATCGGTTGATGTGTTATTGAAGGTGTCTAAAGGAGGTGAGCGGACAAAGAAGTGTATCTTAATGAACAGGAAGAGCAGTGAGGATTCATCGAATCCGCCATGACCGAGCGGGATGCTTAACGACGACTCCTGTTCCTCTAGTTTTTAATCTATACTAACTACATGCTACTTTTACCACTTGCCTACTACTAACTACTACTTGCTACTTATACCACTTCTAACTAACTACAGACTGCTATTAACACCACCTTATACTACTACAAGCCTGTAACCTTACACCATTATCTACTACAGCTGCTACTTTTACTACTGCTACTACTACTTATTACCACTTCTACAACTTACAAGCGGCTACTTACACCACTTATACTACTACAGCTGCTATTTTACTGACGTCTACGTACTTTACTACCAGCTGGCTACTTATACCACGTACTAACTATCTACTATACTGTTACTTATGACTACTTCTGATAAGGCCATTCCACCTACTAATTGGTAAAGAACGATACAGTAGAATCATAATGGTTATATGAGGTAAATTGGTAAAAAGAAAATAGATTGGAAGAAAGTCAACGAAATGAAATGATATGAAGTGGAGAATATATATTCACGAAGTATAAAGTACATTTTTATTGGAAAGAATTTAAATTAACGGTATTTTTCTGAACACTGCTGACCAACAGTCACTTCTGAAGAGTCAGGAAGATATGAAAATGGTAGTTTTGCGACTTAAGACCACCATAGTTACAGATCCATTGGTAGCAAGTCGGATTCTGCTTGGTAATGAAGGGGCGTTACTTGCTGAGCCAGGCTCATTGGGAAATAAGTGAGTAAGGAATCGACGCCAAAACATGTCCTCTGATGGAGGACATAGACCTAACCTCGTCATAAAATTTGCCTGTGAACCAGGCTCGGAGTTGTGGATTACTATTTACAGTCCTAACGTAGAGACCTAATCGATGGGAGGTGGCCTGTAATTCAGATTAACACAGCTCTATTTGTATGAATTTATATTTTCAGCGAGGCTGAATTTGACTTGTTTAAGAGGATTTTCGAATAAGTAGCAAGTGACTTCAGTAAGCGACTTGGCTCCAGCAATGACCTAAGAATTGACAGTCACCAAGCCTTGAAATAATGATAAGCACACAAACCAAGGTACGCCTGTTTAGCCATAGAGCAGACTGATGAAGATAGACCTATCAGGCCGATACGATGTGCACCTGCCACGTCGGCCCTAATATTATTGGCTGGTCACGAAAGACGGTGCGAAAGGCAAGCATTGCAGCCCAAACGATGCAAGGTGTGTAGTGGCAAGCGACTTGTACCGGATAGGACTGAGCCGAAGGTCGTAGTCCGATGTACGGATTATCCGACGGCGTTAATGATATAACCGTCCAGTGGACATGAAGGTAACATTGCGTTCAAACAAATAAGTAGCCTAATACAAATAAAAAAGTTCTGAGCGGAGTAAAAACAATTTGGATTGTAGTTTTTGTAGCTACAGGCACATATGGCCCCGACGAGATGCGTGACTCGATGACTTAGCACAGTTGTTGTACATCAGGCCTCTCACTCAGGATAGAATGAAGCGAGCCCCAATTGAGAGGAGAACCAATGTATTGATTTCGGTTTCCCTTCATTCTAGAAGGATGACCCTCACAGTCATCCGGATGCCTCGTGCCGTAGCCTGTCGCGTAGCGCTTCGCGCGGAGATGTCGAGCTTCGAGACGTTAGAAGGCATAGCTCTCATGATAGTCATGCAGACCAAATTATCGCTCTCGCATCTCGAGGTTGTGAGAGTCGCCTGAAGTGGTATCGTGAAGGAGGGGGTATAAGAAAACGTCTTTCCCTCTCCCTCTTCTCTGCACTGATATCGTCCTTCTCGCCTATCGATTCGCCCCATGTCGTATTGGCAATCAAGAAAAACTATATAAAAAAAAAGAAAGCACTAACTTGTCGTGAGCTGAAAATACGAACATTTTTTGAATTCATTAATTCAGCTGTACCTTTCCCAAAGACATAGCCATTCCCGCACTGCAGCGGCACCCTGAGCGTGTCGTGATACTACTCTCACGGACTACTCTCATCTCTGTCAACGTCTCTTTTATCCTCTCTCTCCACGTGCCCTCTGCCTCCCTGCTCTCTTCATCCCCTCTCTCCCCTCTCTCTCTTCTCGTCTCGGTGCGGTCTCATCTTCTCTTCTCTCTCTCTACTCGCCTCGTCTCTAACTCTGCTCTTCTCCCTCTCTCTCTCTCTCTCTCTCCTCTCCCCCCCCCCACCACTCCCTCGGACTGTGAACTGTACACGTCCATAAGAGTGGACGCCTTGTTGTGAAGACTTCTACACTGTGTTATCCCTTTGTCAACACTTTCTCATGGTAAATTCGGCGAAATGATATAAGATGAGACAAGCCTGGAAGGATTATTGCACATGGACCAACAGAGGTATTGGTACTGAAAAACCGGCCAAGCAGACGACAAGCTATTGTGCACTGCCCCTCGCGGTTAAACGATTCTGCGCGGGAAGCGAGAAGTTGGCCGCGGGATCGTACCGAATTGAACGAATGTGTCCGTCGCGCCCTCACGTTTCTCTGACGGGCTCCCGCATGGCGCCCGCAGGTGTGTGTACATGTGCTACGAACCCGCTATACACACAATGCCTACAAGTGTAGTCTGACCTCACATAGGTCGCGGAAGAACCGGAATAGTAAACAGACAATTAGGCCTAAGCAGTGATACTGTGAAGTTCAGGGAGTTGCTAGGGGTTTCAGAGGATGCTAGATAACATCCTTACTCGGCATAGACTTGTGTGAATTCCTTTTTTCCTCGTTTTTTACGAAAGGAGAATCGAGCATGAAACGAAAACGACGTATGGCTTGACGGTTCAAAGGCGGCCACCGGCGTGAAGTAATTGTTTGGCAGAAGAGTTAAAAGTTTACCCGACATGCGTAGGAAAAAGGAGCCAGCTCCGCCGTGATCGACGATGAATCTACTGCCGACAAGAAGCTCGTCAACAATTAAAGCCCGGCTGCGACGAACAACGAGTGACTGGGCCCAAGCTATCAGCACGCGCATCAATCTCAGTGGACCACCTCCCACCGCACAGGCGGCGTGGTTGGTTATCTCTGGAATCACACAGCAGCCGACCCTGAACTGAGATAATCGAGGAAAGGTCCTAGGCCCAACACTGCGAGAAAGGAGCGGGCCCCTAGGGAGGGGTTGCGTTTGTGATGGCAGTGTTGTATTATCCTCGGCTTGGCCCATCGAAGATCCGGTGCCACGTGCGCTTCGCATCACTGCGTGGTTACAACTTCTTATTCGCATATATCTATTGAGCTCTGATAAATGATTTCATGTTTGGCTTGCATTGAGTGTGACAATTTGTTGTTTCTTCTAGCACCTCAATAATAATTCGAATATTCTTATATGCTGAGATACTCCTTAATAAAGGAGTCCTCAAATGGGTTGTGGTGCTAAATTGGTGATCACCTACATCTGAGGCCGCAGTGGCCTCAAATATACGTATGCAACGGACCCTCAATGATAAGATCAGCCTACCCCGTAAAATACTATAATGTAGCCTAATAAATAATTTGACTGTTCTACTTTAACTTACACAACTAACACCTATGAATCCTGTTAGGGTGTTCATCGCGGTAACGGCAACAACATCATAGGAGTAGCGGGGAGATGGGAAGCCGAAGAAGGAGAGAGAGATATGATGTCATACCGCCCGTCCCTTTTCCTTTGTCTTGCATCCGAGTTACCATTTGTTACCCAGCAGATGTCCTGCGTATGGTTGCTGGGTCAGCAGTTCGAAACGACATGAATGTAACCATTCTAAACATGTTTAACACGGACAGTTATTTGAAGAGTTTCAGACTTTCAGTATTGAAATGAGCGATAAGATTCCCTTCTTTGTAGACCAATGGCCGAAAGATGTGCATTATCTAACTGTTTAGTTGCACCATCTTTTCTGAAACAATAACATTTATTTTAAATTGTTGTCCAATCCAAGTTTCTGACCCAGTTTTAATCGTTCCTAGAATCTACTACGCTTACCTGAAATAAAGAATGAATTACACGTTAGGTTACATGATTCCCAGACCTAGCGCTTAGGCCCATCGGATTCTCCACAGCGCCTGGAGGGGTGCGTATGCAACAAAACCTGGGCGACTGGGAACGTGACCGATTTATTTTTCCCATAAAAAAAATATGTTTTTTTTTGTTTTAAATAGCCAGAATATTTCATTTATTGGTTCTACCCTCTACCGCTCTCAGCTTACTTTACTGCCTGTATGCGCAGTACAGTCAAGAACCAGTCGGTCATTACCGTGCGCTTCGGTCACTGCAACACGCCCGAGACTCCCGTTATCAGGTCAGCTCCATCGATGCATGATCTCTGTCGGCTGAAACCATAACCCAAGTTCACGGCGTTATACAATTCAATAACGGCAACACAAGACACAATCAAACATGCCGATAGGCGAAAGTCAGTCTCTCTCTCATGCTCGCTGCCTCTCTCTCTCTTCTCTCTCAACTGCGGTCTCTCTCTTCTCTCTCGGTCTCTATCTCTCTCCTCCTCTCTCTCTCTCTCTCTCTCTCTCTCTCTCTCTGCTCTCTCTCTCTCGCTCAGGGGGAGAATGCTTCAAAAAAGGTGAGAACCACTACTTAGGCCTGTCTGTAATGTGTCCTAGCCTCATAAGCTGTGGACAGTGCGTGGCGGTGGTTGGCTGGGAGGGCAGGCTCAGTCTGACATGATTAGACTACTGCTGGTGAGGCTTGAAGCCTGTAGTGACAAATCAACAATACAAGGCACACGGGTTAAACCAGCCCCATGACCACAGCAACTCGGATAGAAGTAAGATGAGAATGTGAGGAGGTGACACGCTGCTAGCGGATTAATAGTGAAACCCTGAAGAGTCACGCATAGTTTTTGGCTGGCTAGGACCCTGATAGAGAGTTCCAGTTGTTGGTTGTATGTGTGAATTTAAAAAAAGAGTTAATTGCAATTCCTGTCAACTATTAACGCATCAGGTGACAGCGGAGGATTAGTCATCTGAACATGACTTGTGAACGACTTGTCACAGTATCACAAATAGATGTCGGAACCCGCTGTGTAACTACCCTCAAAATCTTTTAGTGCGGAAGGGACACTTTGAATGCTAAATTGGCTTTAGTGAATGCGTATGTCATACAAACAAAGGCAACCTAAATATAAACTCTTGAAGAATACCCAGACACGGTTTCCAACTAACATCTATCAGGTCTGTAGTTAATCAAATTCTGGTGCAGGAGGTTTGACCTGCGTCCCTCCCTTGAAGACAAATCAAATGAGCTCCTAATCCGTCAAAGCACATGCTAGTCATCCACTCAGGCGACGACTGGAAATCAAGGAGGCAGCCCTTTAATAATAACACACAAGTGTGTGTATTTGTGTGTGTGTGTGTGTGTGTGTGTGTGTGTGTGTGTGTGTGTGTGTGTGTGTGTGTGTGTGTGTGTGTGTGTGTCTGTCTGTGTGTTTTGTGGTTGTGGGTGTCTAGTCTGGTGGTTTGTGGGATTAAAAGAAAGAAAGTTGAAAATGTGTGTACAGTAGCAATGGAGACCGAAGTGTGTGGTCCCGTTCCAGTCAGTATTGGTGACCTGGCCGACTAGGCTGACTCGGTCAGGCCTTCTTTTGTCGGTGGTGCCAACAACACCTGTAGCCTGAATATGTTTAGTGAATCTCACAATGCCTGGCTCCTGGGAAGACCATCACCTGTATCAGTGGTGGAGGAGGGTTTGCGATGTCCCTGTAGAACCTGGGCTGTGTGGATCTAGCCTGTGCTGCTACAGAGTCTCCGCATGGGCGAGGAAGTGGTCTCAGGTGAGGGCCAGGGACTAAGAATAGGATTCACGCAAAACTCATTGAAAAAGAAAGAAGAGAGAAGAGGGAGCCCGAGGACCCCGTGCCCGGGAGGAAGCCCGCCCCGTCTGGAGCCAGCCCGAGAAACGGATGGGGCCCGTTGGCGAGCGCCTTGGTGGCCGGGTTTGCCACGGAGCTCCGGTCGGGCACAGCCGGCAGAAAAGCTAAACAGTGGCACCCCGCCCCTCTTCGTCCTGTGGCCCACACCCTGCAGAGGAGGACCACTGAGAAGGTCGGGTGCGCTCCACATTAGAGCGGGTGAAGGCAGGAAGTCCCGACGAGACCAGAAGATAAAGGCAAAGATGGCATTCTTGACGTGGGAAAACGTACAGCATTCACGTGAAAGAACCGGGAAGCGTTGTGAGGAAGGATGGGAGCGCTACACAGTTAGATTCTGGTGGAGGCTTACCTCTGACGCACAAGGTCTCAGCTCGTAGCTAGATGGTACTGCGTAGCGTGACCTGGAATAGGGGATGGAGTCTAATCTCTTCTGAGTGTTGCAGCGAGAGGCATGAGCGTCCGGCGGGTGTGGGGATACTCATGAAAATCGCCCGGAAGAAGAAACTGAGCGCCGCGGTGTTTGCGAGTTTACCACCGGTAGACGAGAGGGTCGCCTCCCTGCGCCTAAGGTGGTGGGGAAAGACATCTGACGTGTATGTGTTGCGTAAAATGCAACCAGAACAGCGAGTATCAGAGGTAACGCGACCATTCGTGAGACCCTGAATGGAGTCCTGGTGAGGGGCATCCAGTAGAGAACTGCGCGTAAGTCTGACTTGGAGAAAGACGTTCAGACGGCACCATTTGTGGGCAACATGGAGAACGCACCTGGGAAGGCGTATGGGAGGAACGGCCTCCCCTGATCAAAACCCGAGTTCGGTGGTGATGTACTGGACTATCTGTGCTAAGTCATGGAGTTGGGCCATTAAACAAACACCATGTTCCGAGAAACATAAGGTGCTATATAAGTGTACATGTACGTGCAGAAGTACTAAGGCCGGAAGAATACGGATGATCTATTTGTAATCGTGTGCATCTGATCTGAGGCGAGGACAGTTAGACGACGTCGGGTAGAAGAGAGGGGCTGGAACATGTACAAGAGAAGAACCGACCACGCAAGTTAGGTGGTAGAGATTGGATGACAGATGGGGAAGATATGCTAAAAGCGCTGGTATCTCCCCAAAACGATAGAATGCAGGGTGCAAATTGGAACCTCTGGAGACGCCATAGATCCTGAAGGATCTCTCAACTCACCACCTCCGGCGGAGACTTTAATCTAGCATTCCTGTTGAGAGGAATTTAGGGGGCATTGAATGACCGGACTGGCCGCTAAGACTCGCTCAGTATCGAAAACAGCCATCCCGGCACCCTTGCTGAAAGCTGCGAGCGGATTGAGATTCGTAGGCCGTCAAAGAGGTCGATGATAGAGGATTCCGTCAAGGAGGAAATGAGCGTAAAGCCCTCGGGAACCGTGGTGGACACCGGTGTGTAGACAGCCGTCCGGACTGAGAGGAAGAGAAGCCGTTTCGGGAGATGTTAGTCCCAGGAAGAGGACGTAGCCTTGACGAACGAGTTGCAGGTTACCGGACAGGCTCGAAGGGCTCAGCGAGCCGCTGCCGGTGTCAGAGGCTTAAGCAGCGGCGTGTGGGAGAAGTATGGCGGAAGAGGAGGCCAGTGGGCCAGAAGACTTCGGTCGGCACACAAAGTTTTTCTGGAAGACCATCCGCACCTCAAGGAGGGGGAAACAGAGAGAGAACCATCCAAGCTGTGTACAGTAACGGATGGGACTCTATGGGAACTCCTGATATTCCGACTAAACATGCCTCTATGATGGAGAGGCAGAGGCTCGAGGTTGATGGTAGTTCAATCGTCAATTGTCCCTGGTGCCGAAGTGGCACTGAGGTAGTAAACAACCTCTTCGCAGTGGCAAAGCCCCAGGATGATGAGATCCAGCCAGGCAAATGCTAAAGAGCTGCTCGGCGGCTGTTGAGGGTCTGTCATGGTGATTCACGCACTATTCACTATTGCATGGGAGTCGGGGTACGAGCCAACAGGAGTGGCACAACTGGAGGTGGCGGGTCTCCCCGTGAGTTGAAAAAGAGGGGACCAGAGGACGCTGGTTGCTCCATTTACGGGTATTCACACTTCTGCGAGCCCTCGGCCCTCGGTAAAGTTGCTATCTCCATAGGAGAGGGTGCTGGAAAAGGAAGAGTTCGAAGATCGATCGTCGAAACCGTCAGACAATTGAAGAGAACAATGCGGGTTTCCGCCCGACGGTGAACTGACGAGCGGAGGCTCGGTTTCAATCGCAAGGATCCTGGAGGGCCTGGGGAGTATTTGCCCACCGTTCTACATGTTTTTGTGGATCTGGAGAACGGGCATATGAACCCTGGTCGCCCAGCGCCGGAGCGAGAAGAAGCTGTGGGAGGTGCTGCGGTATCGGGGGTGGCGGGTCTCGTCCTCAGGGTCCCATCAACGATCCTTGTACTCCCAAAGCAAGAGCTACGGTGTCCGGGTTCTCGGCAGCCAGGTCAGTCTGAACGTCGTCCGCAAGAGTGGGGTGTGATGAGCCAAGTACCAGCCAGGGCTTGCGCCTTGTCACCAATCGGCTCGTTTGTGATATTACATGGCAGGCATACTCGACCCGGCACAGTGCGGCAGGTTGTGGGGGAGAGATGTGGGCGGGATGTAGGGTTGCAGTTCGGTTGAGGTCTGAGGATCTGCGTCATTGCAGATGTATTGTCCTGATGGCATCATCCCCTGACTTCTGACACTCACTGGATCGATGCGGCGTAGTGTAGCTGCTTGGAGGATGAGGAATCAGCACCTCTTAAATCCTGAGGCCATGACTTCTTAGCAGGAAACCGGTGGTTTTGCCTACTCGGGTAGGAAATGCAGTCCTTGAGCCCAAGTGAAGGAGTTCAAGTACCTGGGGTTCTTGTTCGCGACGTTGAGGGGACGAGTGAGCGTGAGATTGCCGGAAAATCGAGCTAGGGGAGCGGTGATTGCGTTCGCTTCACCGCACCTCAGTGACGAAAAGAGAAGCGGAGCCGCAAGGCAGATGCTCTCGATCTATCGTGCAATCTTTCGTTCCTATCCCACCTTGAAGTGGTACATGAGGGATGGTGATCCGAACCGAAAGGGACAAAGATCACGGCTAACAAGCGCCTTAGATGAGGTGTGCTCAGAATAAGGAGGGACTGGCTTAACTCCGCTTAGGAGAGTAGTAAGAGAGAGTTCAGGTCATCGTGAGGCAGCTCAGATTAAGAGCGGCGTGCTCCTTTGCTTAGAAAGGGAGTCAGGTTGAGGGATCGGTTCGGGATCTGGTGAGGATGGCCCAATGCTGGGCGGCGCGTCCCTTGGGAGGTGGTATCCAAGCGAACGACCAGGGGAGGAGACCTCGGGGAAAGACCCAGAGCTAGGTGGAGCAGATTATGTCGGTCAACACTGGCTGGGAACGCCCGGTCCCGGTCAGAAGCTGGTCAATGTAGCGTCGTGAAAGTGAGGAACGTCGTGGGCCCCCTGCTTGGACTGCTGCCCCCGCGACCCGACCCGCGTAATTTGAGCGGTGTGCAGATGAAGCGATGAGATGAGATCGTCCA